>JANBXA010000411.1:1972500-2092500 GCA_030556225.1 Cricetiscus sungorus | reverse complement strand
GTTGAAAGAACTCCAGCCACATTTAAAAGTGTGTCCTACAGAGGACACCTTTGTCTGTGATGGCAAAACATAATCTGTTGGTAGCTTATAGTAAGCCGTTTACTTCATGTAACCTTGAGAGCTAAACAAAATCGGGCACACACAATAATGGCAACCAGTCTTGCACAATGAGTTATGTCACTCATGAAAAGATTCACATCAAAAGAACATCGTGGTCAAAGGTGAAGATTCCCTGTGTGTTTTAAGGCATATATCAAAGTCCACGGAGAACAGAATGTTCCAAGGCAAGCACTCATAGTGTCCAAGATGCAGAGAATAAATTTATGAATTTGTGGTTAGAAAGCAAACAACAATAGGCGCCGTAGATCTGAAGATATGAGCAGTTCTGTTGCCCAGCCTCACAAAGGAATAAAATATGATCGTGTATATAGAACTCTGAAACCTAATTGGAACTGGGGTCTTAGTTAACATCTGTGACTGTGAGTATATGCCCAGTCCTTGTCTAGAAGCCAGAGTCTGCCCCATCACATTCAAAGCCCCCTCCCCCAGATTTCAAAGTGCTCTCAACCCTGTGTTACAGGATATAAAACCCTATCTTAGAAGAGTCCAGGCCTCTGTTGAGTTAGAATACAAAAGTCCAAATTACAGTTTTTGCTACTGTAGTTGTCACTGACACATGCCCAGGTAAATGAAGGAAAAGAATGGACCAAGAGAAAGGATAGAAAGGAAGAGAAACCGTTTTTAAAGAGTGCATGGTTCTTCTACCCCTACCCCAGCCTTACTCATTCGTGTGATAAAATACAACTGAAGTAAAAAATCAAGAAAGCCTGAAGCCCGTGTCTTTGGACTTTGGAAGGTGACTGAGAGTTGATATGACATTTCTGAACAGTTTCAAGAAACTGGAAGCTATGGATGCTGAAAGGAGAAATGTGCCAGATGGGAGCCTGAAGTAGAAGGGTCCCCAAGGCTGCTCCCTTCTGCAGAGCCTTATTTGAGGCTCTTATCCCTTTGTGGGGAAGGTCTAGAGCCTTGACAGATGGTTTCAGCTGACTATCACAGATGATGCTATTCTCAAACCAGGATTTTAAGCCTTAACTTACACTTAGAAGTTGTGTGGATTTTTTTTTTTTTTTTTTTTGGTGTTGTAATCTTCCACGGCACATTGAATTGAACATAGTTGAACTACATACCTACATACCTTGATGCATAAAATAATTTGTAGTTTTCACAAGGAATTATGCATGATCAAAAACTGTCTTTTATAGCATCCTTCAAGTAGCGATGGAGTCTTGACCAAGTATGGTAGACAGAAAACATAAAAGGGGACAGTAGAAATAAAAATAAAAAAAAATGTTTTCTATTCTGAGTTTCCCCTATAGGGAACAAGGATCTATGAAAAGAGAATGCTTAAGTTTTCAGGCACTAATAAGTGTGGATATTAATGCCCAGAGATGTTTTCTATGGAGCCCATTCTCTATCAAATCTAATATCTTAACATGGCAAATAAAGATGGAAACATTATCTGAAGGAGTCATTGTGAAAGAGAAAGCCTGTACAAATGGAAACACCCATAAAGGTAAAATTTAAAGACAACATCAATGTAATTATTATAAGTAAGAACCATGCCAATTTTACAGAACATGAATAAGAAAAGCCGAAGCAATAAAAAGGAAAGTAATATGGCCATCTCCATCTCTTTCAGCAATTTGTTCTAACTTCATCATGTGTTTGTTGTTTGTTTCTTGAAGTGAACTAATTTATCAAGGTTGTCATAATAGAGCACCAGAGTCCGGGTCATTTAAGTAACAGAAATTTGTTTTCCCATAGTCTGTAGGTTGGCAGGTGTGGTTTCTCTAAAGCTTCCAGCATTAACTGTGTCTTCGCTCTGCATCCTCATATGAACTGTCTCTGTGCACAGGCATTCCTTGTATCACTTCCTCCTTATGAAGACACTGGTCATGATAGGTTGGGGTAGGAACTCAACATGGAAAACTTGAGTGAAAGCCATTTGGTCCACAATACAGGAAAAGATGTGTCTTCACTTGCCTCAGACTACTCTTTGCTCTCACCCCAATCATCTTATTGTTGTCAGCTAAACCCTTCTTGGTATTTAGTAATCTAAGTTTGAAATACAGTATAACTTAGCCTTTAATAAAGAAACACATGCAATTCATTTTATTTCAGCCAGGTTCAATGTGAGAATCAAGTATGTGTAGCCAATCTGGAGTTAGTTGTATGTAAGTTGGACATTGTGAGAGACATATAGATGCATTGGTTAAACTTTTAATTATAGGGCATAGAATGCTAAGTACTCATTGTCTCTCAAGTATACACAACCCTCTAAAGTATATAAGCCTGTTGTCCACAGTCAGTGGACTGAAGGTTCAGAAAAGATAAATGATTTGCCCAAATCCCCACCTGGAAAGCTAGGACAGGAGTCTGGGTTAATCATATGATTTTGTTCTCAGAAAGAAATATTTTATTACTGATAAACACAGCACAGTATCAGTGTGTACAACACTATCCAAGGTTTTTAAGTCAACTCTTCACAGATTACATTCAGACCTTCCAGAAAAATCTGGCTTTCTAGTTTGGAGACCCAATAGGATGAAAACAGTTCTACTTCTGCTTAAGGGTTCCCCTATAAAACAGTGAGCAGTATAGTATTTTGCTGGGTATCCATGTTTCTGTCTCTGAGGCAGGAGAATAGGTTGGAAGGCTGATGCTGTACTTTGTCTTTAGAAAGGAAGTAAGGGTGAGGAACTTGGAGACGGGATTGGGAATAGCATGAGGACAGAAACCCTTTGGCACTTCAAGCACGGTGCTGGACACAAAGTGACATTAATCATGGCAACACATTTCCTGTCTAACAGGCCCTGCCCTAGCCTCTGAGGACACTATGCATTCTCTTCTGCAAAGGCTCAGAGTAAGATTGGGATAGAGATGAACTAACAGGGAGTTGTGCCAGAGAGTCATCCTCACCTAAGGGCATTATGTGAACAGGCAGGAGGAGCACCTGTTTCTAGGAAGATGCCTGAGAACATCCCATCTAGGCTAAGAGTGTTACCTGTAGGTGAAGAATTGCAGAATTGAAAACAGGTTATCTAGAAACTGTTGGGAAAAGCCCTTGAAAGCAATGCTTTGTAATATAGGAAGCAGACAGAGAGCTGTAAAATGTACATGTGACTGAGCCTCATACGCAGAGATTCTGGGGAAAGGGAGGTGAGGGTGTGTTGCACACTAGAGTTTTAAAAGTTCCTCTAGGGGTTTCCATGTTCAGCCCTAAGAGACAAGGTTGATTAGCTCTCAGTATTGGTTGGGTTCAAGCCTTCAACTGTCCTCTTAAATTTGCAAGCAGCTTGGGATGGTGATATCACCAATGACTCTGGAGTTGCACATTGCTGAGTGGTACATGCAAGACCAGAAACACAGGAAAGTCATTCATTTCTCTGTTCTGGGGCCAAAAGTAGGCAACAAAGGAAAGGGAGATTTGTTTAGAGGGGATTTGTCGTCCAAATGATGGTGTTTGATCTTCACTTAATGCAGTCATGATGAGTCAAGGGCTTAAGAAATAAACCAACTGACAATATAAGTTTTCTGTCAAAAGGCAGAATGTAAGACAGAAGATTATTGTGGGAGCTCAATCCAATTCACTAATGGCATTTGGGTGACTAGCCACATGATCTGATACAGGCCGGTTAAGAACTGAGGTAGGGGGAATGACACCTCTCTCTGGCTTGGATGCAGAAGGCTTCCTGAATGAATGCTTCCATTTGGTGATCCTGGTCCAGAGCTTTCTCCATCCTTCCCTGGTGGATGAAAAGGCAATGGTATTGCTTCCCACTGTATGCTTGAGTGAGTGTGTCCCCTATTTCATCCCTTAATAAATAAGTCTTCCTCCCAAGCATCTGTGAATTTCTCAATACAGAAGGTGGTGAGGAGGTCTGGGTAGAAATAACCTATGAGCAGAAAGATAGACACTTCCAGTAAGACCCATGGAACTCAAGCAATTCTGGCTTCAGTCGTTTTCAGAAGAAGGTTGGGAGAAAAAAGTCTCACTTCCATATTCTTATGCATGTCCACTGTAGTAAAGTAATGTGTCATTCATCATTCTCCATTAAACCTCTGCTTGGGGAAAGGTGATAGATAATAAAGAATTGACTGTCTGGAAAGCTTGCAAAGAAGGGGAACAGCAGCTGACCTCTGTGGAAATAGCATGTGATTAGACAGCACAGAGGGAAGGTGAGGACTGAGGTGTCACAGGAAGTCAACTCAGAAAGTGTTGTAAACCTTCTGGCCTGTACCTCGGTGTAAGGAGCATTCTTATCCTCTCCCATATTTCTACATCTATTCTTGGCCCATGTTTCTCTTGGACTGCTCAGGGATGAGGAGATTGGAGGTGGGGGAAAGGATGTGCATGCACTCTATCCTTGGTCATTGCTCATGTTGGGAAAATAGCCCCAGGCTTTTCTGACTCAGAGGTTTGGGAAAGGACCAGACTGCCACTGGTGGGAAAACAATGACTTGTCCTCACTCAGCAAGCATGTCATAGGAGTAGAGCATGAGGTACACCTGCCCGCATCCGGTTCACATATTTTCTGTGTGTGCTGCTTTGGATGAGCCTCCTGAAAGCAACATAAACCAAGTCAGGATGCCCCTTGGGTCTTTAGCCCCCCTTAAGTTACAGCTGGGACGTGTTGCCACACCACAGCAGGGCCATCTGCTGAAGGCATCCTATGGGACCTTGAAACTCCCAGACAGAATACTACTGTTGGTGTTTGAGTACTGAACTCTTTCAGTGACTTTCTGAGAACCTGGAAGTATTTCATTGGGTGAAAATGTTCTTTCTCAGAAAAGGGTCACTGTGGCCCTCTGCACAGAATCCGTCGTACCTTATGGCAACCAATAGAAATGAGTAGACCAGGCTGGCCACAAACTCACAGAGACCCTCCTCCCTCTATCAGCATCCTGAGTGCTGGGATTAAAGGTGTGCACCACCACTGCCCAGCAAGCTTTTCCCACATTCAATAAGCTGTTTGATTAGGTTAAGAAATGAGTAACTGCCCTTTTTTTTTTATAACTAGTTAGTATTTATTGAACTTCTCTTTGCTATTTTCTTTGGAGACATCATTTATTAAATATTCCCCATAACACTGAAAGGCAATATTATAATTCCAAGTCATGTGGGTTAACTCTAAGAATAACAACTGAGACATTGCCTCAAGCCAATGAACCCAATTAATGAGAGCAGGCTATGAGAGCACAACTATCTGGCTTTCCTTTTTAAGTTTCTTTTATGATTGGCTTTTCTCTATAATTTTACATCTCTTGTCTCCAAAAATGGAAGTCCCTGTGTGGTGGTTTGAATGTAATTGGCCCCCATAATCTCATGTTATGGGAGTGGCACTATTGGGAGGTGTGGCTTTGTTGGAGTGGGTGTGGCCTTATTGGAGGAAGTGTATCACTGTGGGGGTGGGCTTTGAGATTTCCTAATCTTAGGATATCATGCAGTGTGTCAGTCAACTTCCTGCTTCCTTCTGGTCAAGATGTAGCTAGCACTACATCTACCTGTACATTGCCATGCTGCCCATCATGATGATAATGGCCTGAACCTCTGAATCTGTAAGTGAGCCACCTTGTAGAGAGCTGTGAAGTGCCATGCCTTAAAGTGGCACTGGCTTCCGCCTTATACCTTCCCGTTGGTGAGCGCTCTCTGTCGTAAACAAGCCCTTATTTGGTTAAGTCTGTTCAGACTGTCTGCTTCCGTGTTAGAGTAACCTATCTGCAGGGTCCACGTGGCTCACTGGGGTTGGTTAGCTCAAGGGTATTAAATTAAGCCTGTGCAAGGGTCCCCTGGGCTCCTGTGGGTCAGGAGAACATGTTTCAAGGATCCTGATTAAAACTGCATGAAGAAGATTTTCCCGGAGTCATGTCCTTCCTTGTTGGCAGGGGTTGGGCGTGTACACCACCTCAATTAAATGTTTTCTTTATAAGAATTGCCATGGTCGTGGTGTCTCTTCATAGCAGTAAAAACACGAAGACACCTTGGTAGCTAAGTTTCAAACCGAATTTAAGTCACATTCTGCTGTTCACAGAATCAACCATTTTCCCAGTTTGATCTAAGAGCTCACCCTCTTCAGTGACCTCTTCATTAGGACATTGGTGTTTGAAGATGCTCTGCTTTGTCTCAGCAGTGGAATGCAGTGACGATCAAGACACGGCTCCCGCTCTCGGGGTTTGTTTGTTGAACGATGGAAGAACAATATATGAGACATTCACAGAGGTGAACACTGGCAAGACAGAGCAATGGGTAATGACAGGAAGGGACTTTGGAAAAGGGGAACACACTGAGTATCCAGACCATAGGAGCTGAAAAAGTGATGATGAGAAGAAGCGAGCCTGTGAAGAATTAGGGAAGGGACATTCAAATAGAGGGAGTGGCGGCTGCAAAGGCACAGAGCTTAGAACATGCATGTCCATTGTGCACCTCCTGCTTCTCTGCCCAGATCACCCCAGGATAAGAAAAGAGGTCTTGTCTATGAAATACGGAGATGTGGTTACCCATCTACTGCGATGTTGTGTATTTTGCTCTTATGGGCTAGTAGTCATTGCTGTAAATAAAATTCTGACTATATACCTGCCACGTGCCAGTCAGTGAGGACATGCTTGCTTATGCTCCAGTTCTCAGGAGACTGTAACATTCCCTGCAAGTCTTTTTATAAAGAAAAACAACTGAATTCTCTTCAAGTGTTCAGTGACCAAAGGGGTGACCTGCTCGGCATCTGGTATGTTTTGCTTGTGCAAATGTGTTCAGTCACTTGCAAGAGCCTTTAAATAAGGATTATATTTAGGTAAAAAGCCAGGGGAAAACACATGATAGATGGCAGATATAATCTACAGTTTGTAGTTGTTTTTTTTTCTCTTTTGTTCTTTTTGGGGCCTACCATGGAGCTCCCAAGTAAGTACAAAGGAGACTTAATATTTTCTTACAAATGCTTGGCCTTAGCTTGGCTTATTTCTAGCCAACTTTTAACTTAAATTATCCCATCTACCTTTTGCCCCTGGGGCTTTATCTTTCTCTATCCTATATACCTTTCTTTACTTCTTATTCCATGCCTTGCTCCTGAAGTATTTCCCTCCTTTTCTCACTCCTCGATCTCTTCCTTCCCGCTTTCTTCTCCTATTTATGCTCTTTGGCTTCCAGACCTGCATATCCTTTCTCCTGCCTTGCTATTGGCTGTGCAGCTCTTTATTAGATATCAGGCAGGTGTTTTAGACAGGCAAAGTAACACAGCATCATAGAGTAAAACAAATGCAACATAGAGGAATGCAAAACACCTTTGCATCATCAAACAAATGTTCCAAAGCATAGACAAATGTAACACATCTTAAAATAATATTCCCCGACAGTCGTTCTCAACCTTCCCAATGCTGTGGCCCTTGAATACGTGCTGTGGTCACCCTCAACTATAAAATTATTTTGGTTTCTACTTCATAACTGTAATTTTGCTACTATTATATATCATAATGTAAGCATGTGTGTTTTCCAGTGCTTTTATGCAACCCTTGTGAAAGGGTCATTTACTCCTCAAAGGGGTTCCAACCGCCTGAAAACTGTTGAGAGGATAGGTAGATGATAGATAGATAGATAGATAGATAGATAGATAGATAGATAGATACATACATACATACATACATACATACATAGATACATAGATAGATAGATAGATAGATGATAGATAGATAGATGATAGGTATAGATAGATGATAGATTGATAGATAGATAGATAGATAGATAGATAGATAGATAGATAGATAGATAGGTAGATAGATAGGTAGATAGATGATAGATAGATTTAAATGATAGTTGGGGGGAGATTACATGCTAGCATAGTGACCCCATTGACATCTTCTCCCCTCTCTTGAGGAAGTTGTTGAAGACCGGATGAAGAGTGGTCTTGCCGAGTTCCCTAATTAGCATACATCTTTTTTCTTAATCTGCAATACACACCCTGACAATGTCAAGTTTACTGTCAGTCATGGTCATTCTGAACAGGACAGCACTGACCTACAGAGAAACAGTTCTCTTCAAAGAGGCCTTGTCCCTCTGCTCATGTCTTCTCTCCCCCGTAGGAATATTTTCCCCAATCTTGTCTTGAAACTGACACCTCCCCCATCTCTTGGTCTGAGCTAAGATTACTTCTACAAGGGCACTAGGAACTAGCATTTTCAAAAGTGGCCTTCCATTCCACCTACTGTCCAATAATGCTTCATTTGTGCCATCCTATTGTGTTTGTACTTCATTGTTGGCTGTATATCTGTTCTAAGATGGTGAAGAGCTTGGGAACCCTCATTAAGATTTTTCCATAGGCATCCACAGCACTGTCTGGCTCATACTAGCTGTGTATAGCGATACCAGAGTGAGTCAATCCTGTTTTGTAAAGCTGTTAAGGCTCATAAACTTAGGAAAGACATTTTCAACAAGGCTTAATCTTACCCCATATATGACCTTCAGGGATTTTACCCTCTGGGTCAATGAGATGGTTCGGTGAGTAATGATGCTTGCCGATAAGCCTGACAACATGAATTTAGTCCCCAGAATCCGCATGACTCCCATGGTTGTCCTCTGGCATCCACAAACAAAACTGTAGCATATATGCTTTAGTACACACACTCATGCATGCACACACATACACATACTCATAAATGAAAAAAACATAGTTTAATTTTTTAAAGTCTTAACCTCTGTTTGTTCATTTCCTAAATCATACATGGAAGTTTTAACATCAAGGATTTCAGAATGTGGCAGCATTTAAGGCAGAGCTTTTGATAGAAAGATTAATATAAAATGAGATCATTAGGATGCAGTCTAATCTAATACAGTTAGTTATGTTAGTCAGCTTTTTGCTACTGCAACAAAAGGCCCAGGGTAATAAACCAGAAGAGAAGGTTTAAAGTTGCAGTCCACAGCCAGGAGGCCTTGCTACCTCACGACCTATGGCAGCATTCTGGCAGAGTGTTTAAGACAGAGCAGTCTATTAAAGAGGACACATCAGGGTTAATTCATCACTTTCTAAGGCATACCCCTGATGACCCAGCTCCTGTCACCAGATCTCATCTCTTAAAGGTTCTACCATCTCTCAGCACTAACAGCCAGGTCACCAAGCCTTTACGACATGGACCTTTGTGGGGCGGGCATTTCAGATCACACAGGTGTTTAAAAATGAAAGTGGAAGACTGGACAAGAAACGCACAGAGAAGAGCGTGTGTAAACACCGAATGAAGACACCTGCGAGCTAAAGCCTATATCAGAATATATCAGAATGTATGCAGCCAAAGTCGGGTTGGACTTAGCGCCTTTGATATTTAAAAAAAATAGATCTATGAGTTTTAAAACATTTTTAACTTATTGATATTATTATTTGTGTGGGGGTTGCACATGCTTGTATGATTGTGTATGTGTACCTGAATTCACCACGGTGCCCGTGTGGATGGAAGTTAGAGGACAGCTCTCAAGAGTTGCTTTCCCTCTTCTACCTTTACATGAGGGGCTCAGGTTGCCATGCTTGCAGGTTGAGCACTTTTGCTTGCTGAGCCTTCTCTGTGGCCCAAATCTGGGTTTTGAGCCACCACCTTATGATACTCCTTCAGAATACCATAAACTGATGCATCTCTCCAGGCCATATTTCTAAAGTAAGGACAATGAAAGTAACTATTACAAGATAGAGGGCTGAACGAGACAGTCTGGTAACAGTGTTTGATAGACAGTACGAGCACATGGACCACGTTAGGATATCAACCAATTGTAACTTCTTTCCTAAGATCCAAATACTTCTCATTGTAACGTTAGGAATATCATAATCGTGGCAAGTTTCAAATAGAGGACAGTTCTAAATTATCCACACCCAGATAAAAATTCAAAGTAATATGTGTACTCCAATGTTGAATAATGTTGTATGAATTAGTGATTACAAGTGTATTTGTAAACGTGGCATGAACACTGACCTCCATTTCCTCACAGGCAGGTCTCATCTAATGAAAAGGGAAAATTACACTATAGTAAACCAGGAGAAACACTGTATCACCTCACCCACGGCACGTATTTAACGATGAGCCAAGCCGCTCATCTCTGTGAAGAACACATTGCTAATTCCTTTCCGAATTAAGCTTCGGTTTATCTCAAGTTCTTCCTCTCAAACTGGAATTCTATTCCCTAGATGCTTTACAATAACTCTTTACAAACAATAGCAAAGAAGTGGGGGGAGAGCAATCCCAGCCCCCCCTTTCCTGGAAGAGCTTCCTGCTTCTCAAAGGTGCAATGTCTGATGCCACACTGCCACCTCCAGAATTTACATCTTGCATTTCCTGTTGATAGTATCTGCAGGGCCAACACACACACACGGAAGGACACTTGGGGTTTAGGAAGGCTCCTTAATTTATGGAACACATGTGCAGTTATTATTAACTTTTATCTTTACCATCATGCAAGGATATTCCCATAGGGCAGTTTCTGCCTGAGATGGTAAACACCTAGGTATCTACTGTAGCTACTAGACACTCCTCTAGATTTAACAGTTCTGTTTACAGCTTCCCAACTGTCTATCTCCAAAGACAATCTATCATCTCCCAAGGCTGACTCGACTTACGTCACCTGTAAGGGAGGAAGATGATTAGATGTAAGCATGTGTCATGAAATCCATCCCAAAATAGCTTCTTCTTAAGACAGGGAAGACTTGGCTGGAAGACAAGAAACACACGTTTTTGTTGTTGTTGTTGTTTTGAAATGTTCTTTAAAATTTACAATACAAACTTATTTGGTTTGGATATTTTTTAGACAGGGTTTCTCTGTGTAGCCCTGGCTGTCTGAGAACTTGCTCTGCAGACCACGATGGCCTTGAACTCACAGACAACCACCTGCCTCTGTCTCCTGGGTACTGGGATTAAAGTCCTGTGCCACCCCCTCCCTGACAGTATAAACGTTTAGACAGTGTACATAGCCAAGTTACTGTTTCCTTTCAGCATGGGCCAAACTTAGATTCCATTGCTGAAGGAATGCGGGAAGCATAATTTTATACATCTAAAACATTCCCTTGTCTCATAGGGAGGCTTTTAGATATCCTGCAAAGGCTTAAACATAAACAGGGAAGTAACTCTCAGTCATCTCTAAAGAGCAGGTATGAAAGCTGTTTTCGCTCTCTTCTTTTGTATGGTTTGATATGTTAATATCAGATTATTAAAATTACATTCTTTCATTTCCTTTGTATTTGTTTATTGTGCTAATTACAGTCATTATAGTCTTTGTATAATAATATATTAATTTTAAACATGTACTCTTTTCCTGAACTATTTCAGAGTTGTTTACCACCTAATAAGCCAATTAGACTTCCCACTCCACCACGTGTTCCCTCAAGCCCTCAACATTCTAACTACATCTCCCCATCTCCAGTCTGTGCTGGCCTTAAAACTGCAGAGCGCTGGAAGTATGCTCACCATGCTCATCTCTAGCCACAGTGTGAGAGAGACCAAGACCCATGCAGAGTAAGTTCTGAATCCCGAGTATGGCTAAGAGCCTCAATTGTTGAGAGACAATTGTATTCTTTCCTGGACTAGTCCTAAATTAATGAGACACACGAGCCCTCAAATACATTATTTCTTCTAATATTAAAGGGAAAACAATTCTTTACCTCTCAGAGAAAGTCAGAAGCTTAAATTAGGAAGTTCAACTTACTCAATGGTTAACCTTTGAGAACTACGTGTGCTGGATCCAGATACCTCATTTTAGAATGTTGAAACCCGCCCTAACCCTGTCCTGTCTCTATGTGGGTTCTGTCCCTCAGAGCGCTTACCTGATCACCTCCAGCATTGGCTGGTTTCAGATTTAGACACATTGCCCTTTCTACAAGGTCTCGCACAGGGAAACCCTAGACCTGACAGAACTTTAGGGGATGGTAGGTGACATCATCACCCTTTTCTACAAGATCCTTCTTTTCTGGGTAGCAAATGGGCCTCTTCCCCAGAGCTGTGTGACCATGGCCAAGGGTAAACGGTTTCAAATCAGCTGCTTCTCTATGGTACTTACTCATCCTCCATGACAGTGCACCTATGTATGCTCTGAGTTCCTTTCACAAACAAACAAAAAAAGTACAAAAAAAGGGCACTTTTGTGCTATTTTCATATATATGTAAAGAGTGTAAAGAACATTCTTTGTTCTTATTCTGAGTAAGGCCCTGGATATTCTGACCCATAGATAAGAGAAACACATGCATACACGCATGCACACACACACACACACACACACACACACACACACACACACACACACACACACAAAGGACAGAAAGCATGGGGTCTAGAGAAGCCCCTTACTGGGAAGCACACATTTTTATTGTCTTTATCATCATTAGGGACCACTTCCACAGGGAAATTTCTCTCAGACATCTGCTGTAGCTGCCCTGCCCTGCACTTAAACTAAAGAAAAAATACTTCAATAGAATTAGCTGCCTTTGGGGGAAATACACGTATCTAAATACTGTGTAGATTTGCTTTTGAATCTGAAGTTCATTTAGAGTGTTCTAGTGAATAAAATATCTACTTTTTATTGTTACAATGAGGTGAATATTTTATTTCAAAAAGTTTTCCTGAAATAGGTGGTTAGTTGAAATATTTTTTAACCAGGACCTCTGATTTCCCATATTAATAATAATTCTAAATCAACTATTTTGCCAACATGGCACCATTTTTTTACTATCAGAATTATCTTGGTAGCACACTAAAAACCAAGGAATCAGTTTCCAGAATTCAAGCCAGCAGATGCAGGAAACATCTAGCAATGCACATTTTAAAAACCATAATCCCACCTTATTCTCATGTAAAATTTTTAAAAACATTTCTAGACTAGGTTCATTGCTGGAGACTATCGATTTGCTTTCTTTCTTCTCTCTCTTTCTCCGTGTGTCTCTTTAGGCATTTTGTGTTTTGCTCATTTAAAGTTCCAGAATAAACATATCCTTGTGTGTCACCACTTTGCACAACTCATGTGAAGGATTCCTTTCAATATCCAAGTGGTGTATATCATAGTTATATGTGAGACAGAGAAATTACCTGAATCCAGAGTTCTCAAGAGAGCAAATGGCCAAAATGTGTGTCTTCACGTTTGTGCACCAGGTTCTATGGATTTTATTTGTTGAGTCTTTGGGGAATATCCAGGGCACAATAGAAATTGAAAGCAATCAGAGAAAAAGCAATGGAGAAAATGAATATTTACAAAAGCCAGGCAAAGGGTTGGAAATCTCACCAGTGAAGCTGTTTGTTACAGGGCAAAGAGTTACAGCTAGGGAGTTCTCTCCATTGGCCATTCTTCTTTATGGAGAAAGAAAATAGCAGTGTGCATGTAACTACTCACCTAGTAGAAAGTTGAACGATTGCATGGACTATTTTCTTAGGAAAACCAGCTGCACAATATACTTTAGAGAATGTCTCAAGCTTTGTCAGTATTTAATAATTTATTGTTTGTTTCTCAAGAAGGAATGCTCCAGTCTGCCATTTTATGTTTTTGAAAAGTGAGAAATTACTGTTGTCCCTGACCACAAAGAGTTAGCAAAGGGTACAAGATAATTAAGCAGGGTTCTTCCAAACTTCCTCAGGCTCTCACTGCAGAAAAAAAAAGATTAAGTGGCTACAGAGAGGCCTGCATGATGGCATGTCCCTGGAACCAGGAGGGGAGGCAGAAGGGACTGGCATTCAAAACCAGCCTTGGACATATAATGAATTTAAAATCAGTCTGGCTATACAGTGAGATTCTGTCTAACAACAACAAAAAAAAAAAACAAAAACAAACTAACTAAAAGCTACAAAACATTTTATCTACATAGAAAAGGAGTCGTCAGAGTAAACCCTGAAATTTTGTGCTACATGACGACCTAGGACGCCCTGGACCTAACCCAAAAGGGAAGATTGCAGCAAGTACCAAAGACGGAAAATGAACTCTGGAGCCTTGCTGGCAAAACAGCGATCCGATCAGTGCCTTAGAAGCATCACTGAAAGCCCTGACTTGTTCTAATTGCTCAGTAACCATCTGTAGTTAATGACAATAAGCTTCTGCAGGCTTGAAGAGGGTAAACTTAGAGTCATCCCAGATGCTTGGAAGCTTTTCTCAGAGAGAAAGAGCATAAACACCAGGGATAAATATGGGGCAATTTTTTGTTATTTTAAAAAAGGTGCACCAGAGCTACCATGAGGGATATGTCTAATAGGGTGCGTTACCATTAGAAATATTTAAATGAGCCCTAGACCAAAAGCCTTCCTCTTCTTCAACAGAGACCTCTTAAGCAGAGTTCTGTTTACGATGCCTCATTTCCTTTGGCAAAGATAGGACAGTGGTAAGGAACACTGACACTTTTGAGAAAGTGTTTGAATATGCACCCAGCAAGTTTCCCTCCCAATTCAACGCCTACAACCACTCCAGGAGTAATCCCCACTCAGGTAGAGCTTAAAAGTTCAAGCAGGCCACATGCACAATACATAAAGCACCAGAGTGAGATTACTCCGTACTTGGGTTGAATTACTTCCCTTTGGCACTTGGACTGTTTTCTTGTGAAGTTCATTTTGGCTACAGCAGGGAGCTGTGGCTGTGCACCTTTCATAGTGAGGGTGATAGTGAGGTACTGGATGGTTCAGAAAGGAACACAAAGTTATTAATGAGATTTCTATTTCAGGTATGGGCCTACTGCCTGACTTGATGACACTGTTTTCATGTTTCTCCATGTAGCATTGAGGAATATTACTTAGTGACCTATGACACTGAAGGTCTAGAGAGAAACAAGTTGCAATAATCTCAGCAAAATTGGTAAAATTTAAAAAAATATATTCAATATATTCTTCACAGAAACAGAAAAGAAAATCCTACAATTCTAGTGAAACAAGATTAAGATCCCAATAGGTCAAAGCTCTACTGACATTAAAGAACAATGCGGGAGGGATTACCATTCCAGATCTCAAGACAGATTATAGTTTACAGAGTAAAAAGAACAAGGCGCCAGAACAAAAGCAGGCATACAGACCAATGTAATCAAATAGAAGACCAAAACATTAGCTTTACAACCATCTGATAGTTTACAAAATGGCCAAAAACTACACCAGAGAAAACCAAACAACGTTGTGAAACCTGGATGAATTAGATGATTGAAATTAGTATTGTATTCATCACTGCACAGAAAAATGAACTCCTACTAGATCAAAGACCTCACTGTAAAAACTGCAACTGACAGAAGAAGACACAGGAAGTTCCCTACAGGATAGGAAAGGAGTTCCTGAATAGGACTCAATTTGCTCAGGAATTAAGGCCAACAATTGACAACTGAGACCCCATAAAACTAAAAAGCATCCATGCAGCTAAAGAAACACTCACTCTAATGAAGAAGAAACCTACAGAGCAAGAGAGAACCTTTGCCAGTTATATACCTGGCAGGAGACTAACATCCAGAGAGCAACAACAACAAAAGATATAGAGAAAGGACCAAAAAAAAAAAAAAAAAAAACCTTAAAGGAAACAATCAAGAAATCAAATTATCCAATTAAAATATGATCCGAGTCTGAGCAGAGTTTTCAGTTGAACAGATAAAAACGGCTAAGGCTTGCAGAAGAGAAGGCAGACGGATCAAAGGAGCCATAGAACCAGAAGTATTCTATGAGACTGTGTCTCCTAGACACGGCTGACTAAATAAGACCTAAACAGTGACAACATAGATGGACATGCTAACATGGAATGGAGAAATGTGTCACAGGGCCCCACCCCAGACAAAAAACTACAGACAACAGATTTATGCCTCTCTGCGGGACGAGCACCTGATTGGTTATCTAATACAAAGCAGCCTTCACTGGAATCATAATACACAAAAGTGACAAAAATGAACTCAATGGATTGTATTTATGTATTTGCACATCTGTGTCTGTCTATGTATGTGTGTCTCTGTTTATCTATCAATCATCTATCTATGTGACCATAAAATCAAAGAAAAAGAAGCCATTGATTTGAGATGGAGTTGGGGGGCATGGAAAAAATTGGAGGGAGGACAAAAAATTGGAAGTGATGAAACTATATTGTAATTAACAAATTATTAAACAATAAAATAAAATGCAAAGAGGAAATATGGTCAGGATTAGGTAAGGAGTAAGCACTGGTAATTTGTAAGGTAAAACTTAATTTTACCGTTAGCATTCCCAGTAAATTCAGAGTGTGGTTCATCTTAAATTTTCACTCCACGGAGGGTTACAGCCACCACTTTGCTATATAATGATGTCGTGATATCATTCTAGGTAAGACTATTAAAACCGATTCAACTTTGGATTGTATATCTGTGGTATAGTTTTATATGCAATAAAATAAAGCTACCATTTGGTAACTTGGAGTTTCTGTTCTCTCAGATTGTGAAGACAAAGCAAAACACATCCAAGTAGCAGAGCACGTGAGACCTGGTGGATATAAGGAACCACGTAATATATTACAGTCCACTTTTTCTTTCTGAATCTGCGGTGTCACCTTCATTTCAGGTCTCACGTGTTTCATGGGAGGCTTTTTGAAGAGTTCAGACCCTAATCATATAACAGAAGAATTCCCTGACAAATAATGATCTTATGTTGCAAGACAATAACCTATCACATTCCTGTGGAAGCCTGCCCACGATAATGAATTCAGAGAGGATGAGGAACTGGAAAGTTGCCCTCTGATTCATTACTCTGCTCCAGCTGTACTTAGGATAATGGATCCGGGCTAGTTCCCCTTTGGGAAAACGTGTATTTTGGGAAGGAAGATGCCTGGACAGCATATAGAAGTTTCCTGTGCTGCCATGAGCAATTTATGACTTAATGGGTATATTTATAGGCGCATTATAAGTCCTTTATCATTTCAGAAATCAATAGAGCAGTTTTCAAAGGAAGTCAGTGATTTGTGGCTGTCAGTTGACCCTGATTGTTTATCATAAGGAGAAAAGAATTCCTCCCTTAGGGAAAACTAGTAACTGAGCATCTTAACAAGAGGGAAACCCTAACACATGAAGACTGATATAAAGTGAGGTGAAAGCTGATGCTGCTGAAATCAAAAGAGCATGGTGTGGCTAGTAGGTGAACATCTGCAAACGCTATTAGAACTCTTCTGATCATGACCAGAACTCAATGCTGAGAGCTGCCATTCACCAAAGACTCACAGCTGCTAAGTACTCTACACATTGTCTTTATTCCCTCAATCCTGATACCACACAAGGGGTAACGGGGCTGGGAGAGATGTGTTAACTAATAATTAAAGACACAATGGCTTGTCCAAGATGAGAAGTGCTTAAAAGGGGCAAATGGGATAATGAGCTCAAGTCTACCTCTCTCTGCTTTTGTCCTTCCTCTCATACTACCAGCCCTGGACTCAAGGTATTTGATAATGGCAGAAACAGATGTGTTTGAACTAACAAATTCATTTCACTCTATGTTACAATATACACGCACATCTTCAGTTTTCCAGTTCATCCCTTCCAACAGATACTGATCTGTTGCTTACCTGTATAAAACGCTTACTAAGCACCTGAACCTATGAGCTGAAACCTAGAGTCTCTTGTCTCAGTAAGTTTAACAGGAAGACAAAGCAAACGGCATGTATATTGCAGCATGCGCAGCTAAAAGCTCATGAGAACAGAGCAGTGGCAAAGACTCTCTAGACCCAGCACTGGAAAACGTCACCACACTTGTCAAATTACCAGCTACGTTTCCAAAGCTACTGATCTCAGTTCAGATTTCAGATAACAGAAAGGGAGTTGACAGTGTTTACGTGGTTTTAGGGAAACTTCCATGTGGGTATCTGAGGAGTGCACAGGAAAGGGTGTAATTCTAGACAAGAAATCTCCTTCTCCCAAACGTAGGACCTCTGGGAAACTGTGTTCTGAATTTAGAAATTGACTCCAAACTCCAGTGTTTGTGAAGTGGGTGGGCTAGGGTGGAGCGTGAGCGAGGGTTGCTACATTGTCTTCTTTAGTTGCCTTGGCAGTTCCAGAGTCGGGGGGCCAAAAGACTTGCAAACAATAATCTTGTATTGTTTGCCCGTGATTACTGTTTGCACACAATAAACAGACTGTGTTTCTTTGGTTGGTAAAATGTGAATTACTTTTTTTTTTTTTTTAAGTAACGTTTTCAATAGAATGAAAGTATTCTATTTCCAAAGCTGCACTGTGTTCTTTGAAAACTCAAAATGAACAGTTTCTATACCAACTGCATCATGCTGTTTGTTCCTGACAGAAATAGGAAGATGCCTTACAAATATAAACAGTAGAAAACTGATAAGGACCAAGTGCATGGTTTAGGCAGCATAGTCTGGTGGCAAGCACAACACAATGATTGTTAGGGTTCATCAAAACATAGCCGAGACCAGCTGTATGCTTAACATCATGCCCTCCTGCTAGTTTCCTTCCTAGTGCTGTGACAAACACTGTAACTCAAGGCAAATTGGGGACCGTGGGCTGGACCCTCCCACACCAATCACTAGCCAAGGTAATGCCTTCACAGACACCTCCACTGGCCAATTTGATGGAAGCAATTTTGAATCAATGTGCCCTCTCCCATTTAGCTGTGTCAGATTGACAAAACTACCTAGCACAGCTACCTTAAATGAACCAAGTGAATTTTTCTTTCTTGTCGTCAAGTTGAGCTAGCCTTTAATTAAGTGGCCATAACCTCTCAGGAGCCTATCTAGATACTATGAAGAATTTTAAACTAAGCTCTTCCTGAGTCAAAGTCCATCACTTACCTCCGTGTGACGGGCAAGTTTTCAGTATAAATATGTGGAAATGTCCTAAATTAAAAATAACTTTTTGTCATGATAATTAAGTAAGCTCTTGGGGAAGCAATGTATGCTATATCTGATTTAATTATTTAATTTATTTATTAGAGATATGTCATTGTACTAGAAGCAATAACAAAAATTCCTCAGTGAAATATATGACAACCTACTTTTAATCTATTTGAATAGCATAAACACAGCTGAGATTAAAAACTATGGAATGAGCATTGCCCCCCCCATTTTCAGATGTTTAGGCAGCTGAAAAGATAAGAGCATATACAATGGCAAAAGAGTTATGTTGGATCTTTTCTTTCTTTGTAGTCTCTGTGTGTGATAAATGTACATGATTATAGACATGTGGCCACCCAAATGGGCATTCATACAGATGTACGTTCATGCATGTAGAGGCCAGAAGTTCACATGTGTGTTTTCCCCCATTGTTTTGTAACTCCATTGTTTGATATGGGGTCTCTCGTTTAATCAGGGGATTATGTATTGGCTACATTGGCTAGCCAATGGGCTACAGGATGCAGCCATTTCCCATCACCAGTGCTCGGATTAGATCCTGCCATTGTACCCAACATGTATTCAGTACCTGAACTCGGGTCCTCATGCTGGCGTGTGCTGAGCCATACTACGTTTACAACCCTACTTGTTTACTTGAAATGCACTTTATTTCATCAATTCCTTTAGACTTGCTTTGTCTTGTGGCTGGTTTTGCTTTATTGCAGTTTCTGAAATGTACTCAGGAATCACAGGCCAGATGCAGGCAATATTGACATTTGCTGTGAAGACCTAGCTCATAATTAAACTGCTGGATTAGGAGACTATAATCAAACCCTTGACAGAGCTAGACAGGTGACGTTGACAATTTCTTCTTTGCAGGAATGCGCTGAGCTGTGGAATCAAACTCCTAATTACTTACGAGAGGCTGATGCACAATCGAATGGAATTAATATCAATCAAAATTTGGAAAATGGCCTTTTGTGTTTCAAGCTGCAGACATAGACTGTCAGTGCGTGGATGTTGGTTAACCTCTCTTTGTGTCTGCTTTTGCCCAGGGTTCCACTTCCAGCCTGAGCTCTCATCGGAGAATTTGCCCTTCCTTGTACCCCACAAGCACACAGTTCTTTGAACATCTATTTCTATGCCTTTCAGAGTTCTCTCTTCCCTCCCCCAATGCAATTTTTACTTAAATTGATGTTCCTTTGTGGGGTTCGGACTCATCAATCAGCTCATCACTCAGAATCCTGACATGACTTGAAGTACATTCCCTGAGGTGAAAAATAATTTTTGTGAAGGTGCGCTTTATTATTTTCAGTTTCACAGTTCTGAGTTCTCCCCGTGACTTTCAAAACCGTCACGTTTGTTTTCCCAATTCTTTAAAGCCTCAAGCGCATGAAATTATCAGTGAGTCACTTTATAAAATATGCAGAATAATATGCAGAAAATAAAACATTGTGACTTATTTCGCCCTGGTTTTAAACTCATCCTGCACTGACCTTTACTTTCGGGTAGGGTGGGTTCTATGGGAGTGGGAAGCAGACGGGCAAGCTCAATGAAATACCAAGGCTCCCGTTCAACCCGGAAGTGATATCACTTCCTTAAAATTACTTACAAAGCTTTGTGCCTAACGGAGTCATTGTGCTACTGTGATTTTCATTGTTTCACGTGAGGTTTCATTGTCCTGGGTGGGTAATCCATGTCTCTTAGAAAGCCCTGCTGAGGAGACGGGAAAGGCATGAGCTCATTTATTTCCACTACAGGCCTGTAATTTTTGAGGTTAGCAGTCACCAGAATATGGTTAATTAGAGGTAAGCAACTGATTTTCTACCTTGTGACGAATATACAGACATATTTCTTAATAGAAGAGACATCAAAAACTGATCCTATGTCCTCTTCATAGGACATGAAGGGAGAATAAAATTGTTTTATTTTAATATAGAAAAAAATTCATTCGCGGTTATGTTGCAGAATTATACCAAGATTACACCAAGGCCTTTTGAGTATTTCAAATGCATATGAATATATGTGCGTGTGTTTATAAGACAGTTTAAAATATATATTTGAGCTCTTATACCAAGAAGTATTTTTGGAGTTTTATTGCTTATTGATGGAAAGCTTCCCCTGTATCGCATCTTCCTTGCATTGCTATACTTCCTCTCAGTAAGTTTGCCACATCTTTGCTTTCTTTATATCTTCACTTACTGTTTACCGTCAACTGTTACTAAATGCTGTTTCCCCCCCCCGCAAGGCCAATGGTGGCAGATAATGCACATATTTCCTGGCATTTCCAGTAAGTTAGCATCTGCCTCCACCTAAGTATGTGACTGGTAGTAAAATGACTGGTGGCCATTTCCAGTAAGAAATATGAGAAGAAGACAGAAAATACAAATCATAAACCGACCAAAACCAAATACTCTATCTAGTAAATGGGGATGGTCAGGCATCATTTCAGAAGTAGCTGTTCCATTCCGTCAAAGACATTCTGGTTCTCTTTACACCAGGTGACTGAGAGCTCTGAGCAGTGTCCCCTGTTACTATTACTAACATGGCTATGCCAGTTACATCAGGCACATCACACTGAAGCCTGCAAGGGGGGGGGGGAGCAGGTGAAATTCCTGCCGAAGATCATCTGCATTAGTCTCAAGAAGCCATTTTCAACCTGTGCGTCCTGACGCCTGTGGGGGTCAACATCAGATACCCTGCGTATCAGATATTTATATCACAATTCATGACAGCCAAAAAGTTATGAAGTAGCAAAATAATTCATAGTGGGGCGTCACCAGAGTATGGGGAACTGTATGGAAGGCACAGCATGAGGCAGCTGAGAAGCGTTGATCTAAATGACTGAACTGCTGTGACAAACCCACGTCACAATCAGATGGCTCTGGGTGTGTTGGTGGTGGCATTCTGAAGGACAACAGGAGCAGCCCTTCTCATATTTATTATGACATACTTTCTAATATAGGATGCAAATGTGCTCTCCGTGTTCTTGCCATCAAAGTGATGCAAGAAAACAAAGCAACAACAAAAAGCAAAAACAAAAAACAGCTTGATATGTCAAGCTCAGCAACATTCCCCAGAATTGTACTTGTTGGGCTGAAGTACCTTCGGAAATCTCATTTTACTCAAAGAAACACAGCATGCCACTGGCCTTCTACCTTTCTACCTTTGAACTTGCCTCTGCTGTATTTACCCTTGTTCTCTCATAGGATGCTCCCACGGGCAGCGCAGGAGCTAAATCAGGCTCCGATAGGGCTTCCTCATCCTGAAAGGTTCTTTGAGAACGCTGTTTTCATAAATAGCCCTTAAGGCAATGGGCTTCTGACATCACAATGCTTCACACAATTGTTCTCCGGGGGACTACGTGAAAGACAGTGCCCGGCTGAGGCCCGCAGTTCCTGGAAGCTAGGTTTCTCAGCATTGAAGGGCTATCTCTTATGAGACAAAGCATGAGGCTGTGTGAGGGTGACCTTGGTCATTGTTCTTAGGGACTGTGACTTCAGAAAGTAGAGGTTGCTCCTGGAAGGATAGGTCCAACTTTGATACTGATATTTTCTTGGTCTCAGGATGCCCATAGAAAAAGCACGTTCATATTTGGAATGAGATAAATATTTAATAAATAATCCCCCATGATAACAGGCTGCAAAGCAAAGCTCTGTAAGCTTCCCTCCTACCCCTAAAGGACTTATCCTACCCAGCCTAGCCAGAGGTAGGCAAAACGGGGCCGTTGTTATTCCATATGAGGGGTGTATTTTATAGACATATAGAGCAGGCCAATAAAACCTGTGCTGCTTGGCAGTTGTAGGAGGCGGTGTGAGAAGGTAGGATGCACATTAACTCGTGATCACGGAGACTGCAGAGTTCACTCGGAGGTTAGGCACGCCCTCTGGTTTTGTAGACAGAGGGCCAGACTTGGATTCTAAGCTTCCGACTGAGGTGGTTCAGAATCACTTGCACCCCCCAGTTTCAGAGGATCTGACACACTCTTCTGTACATATACACACGGCATGCATACATGCAGGTAAATAAATCCTTTTAAAAAGGATTTGATCATCTGTTGACGAGAATACATTACAATGTCATATAGATATGGGTAGTGTCAACACAAATCCACAACTTTCACCTCAGAGGGGCAGGAAGTCGTTTATTCTGAAGAACACTGTGAGGAACAAAGATTCATGTTAGCCCAATTCCCATGTCCCCGTGAGGTAGAAACAGGACAAAGAACCCTGTAAACGGACATCTCAAATACATTGGTGGAAATAACGGCTAGAGGAATTACGGCCAAGCATTAGGACCCTCTGTTGCTGTCTGATGATTCTCAGCTTTTGTGCTGGTGGAGGCTAGTGATCTGCTAACTTCCTACATTTTCAAAGGTTTCACCTTATACTTCCAAAGGAGGTAGGACCCACAGAGGTGGGCAAGGAATGGCTAATAAGTGGGACAGATGGAAACAGCTCACGGCAAGTTTTAATTAGGCACTAGATCTGCAACATTCCAACCTGTCCACAATCTTTGACGTTCCAACCCGTCAATCCTCTGTGCAGAAGGGTTGGGGTGGGGGTGGGGTGGCGTCTCTCCAGGAGCTTGCTTCACAATAGGCAGTGGACAGAAGCAGCTGAGGTGTGCCAGAGGTCTTCTGTCAGCACGCTTTCCCTTTATCCTTAGGGACATACTGCAATTGAATACGAGTCATGCAAACTCCTGGCACAAATTTCCTGTTGCTCTATTTCTACAAAAGTAGTAGAATATATAAACACTGAAATAGAACAGACACTTTTCTCGTTTTTCTCTAGGGCTCCATCTCTGTGATTTATGATAACCCACAAGATTTGGGGATGGGCTCTGTGAGCTGGGGCAGACAGGTGAAAGAGAATTACACTTAAAATAAGTTCAAATTTATCTTGAGCCCATCTCTTTGGGGGAGCACACGTGGGCTCCGCAAGCTGTGAAGTACTTAAATAACTGGCATTAAATATTTCAACATAAAATGTGATTTCAGTGTTCTGATCCCATATTCAGACCAGGGTATAAAATGTGACCAAAGGATTACACCCCTCTGCATCTCTGCCTGTATTTTTCTCCTCCTATGTAGGAACATCCACTCTGCATTGCTTTTAAAACATTTGAGTTCAGACCTCTAAATTAGCATTGCAATGTCTTAAGTATACAAATCTTTAGTCAGTTTCTGGTGAAAATGGAGATAGGAGTGTGTCTTAGTTATGGATACCTTTGAACTTCTTGTCTTGTTAAAAACAGAAAATGGTTGAGAACATGATGTGATTCAAAATAATGCCATTTGCTTGTTTTGAGACAGAGTTCAGTCTGACAATGAGGTTACTATTGAGCCACAGCAAGCCTTACACTTTTGAACCTTCTGTCTCCATCTCCCAAATGCTGGAATTCTAAGCATTGCCACAGATTCAACTCAACTCTTAGCAACATTTTTTAGGATTTTTGCAAATAGCTATTTCTTCACATACAAAGAGGAAATTTGCAGTGTCTATACAATTATTTAAATACCAGTCTTCATATGGAGAGACTTCTAGCATTTTAAATTAAGAGAAACAAAGTTACCTAGGACTGTACATAGCTTGCCATGCTTGTATTACTTTAATTATAGTCACATAAAACCATATTCTTTTTCTTATAGTTATTATTCCATTTTCTCCGTGGACTGTAACACACACACACACACACACACACTTACAGACTAAACACTTAATATGCTGAAGACCTCAAAACTATAATTTAATTCATTTAAATCAATATGGTATGTCTATTTGACTGAACTGATTTGTGATTGATTTCACTGGCAAGTGAGTGATGGGAAGCTTCAATGCTAATTGGACTGTGGCAGCACATGTTTTTAATCCCAGAACTCAGGAGGCAGAGGAGAGGTGTAGCATGTTGTTTTCCGGAAGCCCGCCAGCCCGCCAGTCTGGGCCCACAGCTGCGCCAGCCCCAAATAACACTCAGAGACTCTGTATTTGATACAATCCTGTTGGCCAGTTACCATTATTGTTTACGGGCTAGCTCTGCCTTAATTATTAACCCATTTCTACTTATCTAAGTATTTCCACGTGGTCGTCTTATCGGGGAGCCGTGGCAGGCGTCCTCCTTCCTCCCCGGGCTACATCTTGACTCCTCCTTCCCATTTCCTCTTTCCTCCTTGTCTCCTAGCCCCACCTATCTTGCTATCTCATTGGCCACAGGTCTTTATTAACCAGTATGAGAAACATATATACAGAATAACATCTCCCATCAGAGAGGCAGGCAGATCTCCATGAATTCGAGGCCTGTCTATTCCACAAAATGAGTTCCACGACAGCCAGGACTGTTACACAGAGAAGCCCTGTCTTAAAAGCAAAACAACTACAACAACAAAGCCTCTATGCTTAGAAAGTACTTACAGATAAATGTGACATTCCTGAAGCCACCATTTCCTCCAAAACCGAGCTTTATTGAGTTTGTTTGTGACACTTTCATGCACATGTGTCTGATGTACACCCTGACTATTGTGACATCCCCTCGCATGTCAGTCCCACCCTGCTGTCCTCCCTTCCCTGCAAGTCCCTGTCCCGCACTCACCAGTTCGCTTTGTGCTATTGTTAGTTTGTTTATTGAGACCCCTCGAGTTCAAGCGGCTTGTCTGTGTAACCGTGGATTTGGGATTTCCCTTGGACTCCAGTGGACTCTCCAGTGGTACACACAGCTGGAGAGGACCGTGACTGCCTCTCCCCTAGACAACAGTTGAGCTGGGGGAAGTAGTGCCCTATAGGTCCCTGCTCTCTATATTAATGACTCTCTGTCAGGCCCATGGTAGACAGTCACAACTACGCTCCACCCAAAAGACAGTGCTCCAGGCCTTCCCCTGTAACGAGTATGTTTTCCCTGCCGGTTGGTTCTACTGCCACACCAGCCCCCAGTAACATGCTGAGGTTCTGTCTTTGATATAATGCTGTTAGCTCTGTCTTAATGATTAACCCATTTCTACTAATCTAAGTATTTCTACATGGTCTCATCTTACCAGAGAGCAGGGGTGGCGTTCTGCTCTCTACAGTCTCTCCATCCTGACTCCTCCTTCCTACGTCTTCTTTCCTCCTTGTCTCCTAGCCCCTCCTATCTTCCTTTCCTATTGGCCAACAGTGCTTTATTCATTAACCAATAAGAGAAACATATTTACAGGATGACATCTCCCATCATTCCCCCCTGTATTCTGACTTTTGCATCTTTTTTAACCCCTTGCCCACGATGTCCCTGGGGCCCTATGGTGTGGAATACATGCCACGTTTAGGCCTAAGCACTCATGCATCATTTATTCTCAGCACTTTAAATGTGGGTTTGTCTCTTCACTCACTCTCGTTCCTTGTAGACAGGCCTCTCCAATAAAGGCTGGGAGTAGCATTTGTCTATGGACATAGAAGTAGTCCTTTAGAAAGCAGCTTGGTGCCGTGATAATTTAGCCAAGAAAAACAGTATTAAGTTCTTCCGTACAGCCCAAAGTCTTCGACCATGGATTTGTGACCATTTTATAGCAGTTAGTACGTATTCCTTCCTGTGAAATGAACCTCAAATCTAATCAGAGAGAGGTTGGTTACCCCCATAACTGTCATGCTCCTATTCCTCCTGTGGGCCCGTATTACCTGGCGGGCTGTGTTAAAGTTTGCAAGATTCACAACTGAGTAAAACTGTTGATACCTCTCACTCCCCAGTGGGCTGCATTGAAGCTTCTGGAATTATGAAAGCTTCCAGCCCCATTTATTCATACCTTGCAATTAACATATACAAAGTCTTTAGCAATAGGATTTTTTCTTTTTACTTTTTATTTTATTGTTTTCAAATTTACTCAGGGGGGTCTTATCTATTTCCTTTCCTAGGCACATTTATGTATGTCTTTTTTAGGGTCCCCTATGTTCTATAGCAGTAGGATTTTATCAATTATTTCTAGTGAGCAAGCAAGAAGAGAGGCAAATACCTGTATTGTTTTGGAGACACTGAGGCCTCCTGATGGGAGGTGTCATTCTATAAATATGTTTCTCTTATTGGTTAATAAAGCCCTGTTGGCCAATAGGAATGCAAGATAGGAGGGACTAGGAGACAAGGAGGATTCGGGGAGAGGTAGGAGGAAATTCAAAATGTAGGACCAAGAGAGCAGAGATGGGGATCCTCTCTATGGTAAGCAAAGACCATATGGAAATACTTAGATTAATAGAAATAGGTTAATATTTAAGACAGAGCCTGCCAGTATGAAACACTAGTAACAGGCCAACTGTTTATATCTACTACAGCGCCTCTGTGTGTTATTTGGGGCTGACGCGGCTCTGGGACCAGGATGGCAGAAAAACTGCTCATAACAGCCTCCCTAAACAACTGTAGAGAGGGAATCTCACTCCTGTTTTTTGTTGTTGTTGTTGTTTGTTTCCTTGAAACTCTTAGATTTTGAGAACAACATTGTGCAGATTGCAGAATACCTTGTTCTTAAATTTCTCTCTTCTTAAAATTACATGTATTTTATTAGTTTACAAAGTAATAAGTTTCTATGCCGTTTTCCCATGCATCCTTAGGCTTGATTAATCCTCCCTTCCTTATTCTCTTCTCCAAACCCTCCTGAATTCTAGCTTAAGCGTTCCACCCTTAAAAGTATCTCCCTGCTCTCGTATCGCCTGTATTAAACTATCTCCCTCTCCTCTGGTTACTTTGAACAATACTTCCCTGTATTCACTTATCTATAAGTTTCATTTTTCTTTAAAGCTGAATACAATTCCATTATGCATATGTACCATATTTGCATTGTCAATTCATTGGTTGATGGGCATATAGACAGATTCCTAGTTACTGTGAAAACAGCAGCAATAAGCATCATTAAATAAGTTTCTCTGAAGTAGGATACAGAATCCTTTGGATATTTATCCAGCGGGGAGTCGTATGGTGGATTCGTGAGTTCCAGAATAAAGATAAAGAAGTGCCTATGAGGTGACCAGGTACTCAGTGCAGGTCTTCAGATAGATGGGCTAGAGGGAGCAGGAAAGTGCCAGTGGGAGGAGCAGGCATTTGGCATAGGTCCTCAGGGAGCAAACTCATCACTCATTTCTAATTAAGCCAATATATCTTGATATACATTTCCAAAGCTAATTTAAAGATCTTTCCTCTTCGCATAATGCATAAGAACTGTCCTTCCATTTAGAATTTAGTAACAGACATTAGTTAAAGACATTCTAAAATCTGAGAGTATCAGCTTGGTTTCATCCCTATGCCAAAGTAGATTGGGAAATTGGAGAAACATTTGAGCTAGGTGGGGCCATGTCACTTGGCATTCTGAAGGAAGCGATTTTATTTCAGACAGTGCAATTAACTCCTAAGTGCATCTAGGCACCTGGCTGCAGGTATAGTGCGTTGACTCCTAGAATATTCCTGTCATGTCCCTTAATCACAGACTTGACATGGTTCAGTTATGAAGTGGCCTAAAATAAGGTAATTTATTTTAAAATTCAGGTGTTATGTACCTGTCAGTGTGAGAGCTCTCAAACGTCAGCCTTTCTTCTTCTGCACTCATTTTATCTGGCTCCTTCTTGGTCACAGGTAAAGAGTGGGAGAAGCATTGAATAGCATTCAACTTTGCAAACTCTGAAAGACATCACTGATTCCTGGAGACGTGAGGATATTGACCTAATTACAACATCACCACATGTAATCTTCCTGTGCAATGTCTAAAATTTGCCTAGGGTGCTATGGCCAGCTATTTCTTTTTAAGAAACCCTGCTAAGACACTGTGAATAATTTAAATGGTAGTGCAACTAGAGAAAGTGATGTGATAGAGAGAAGGCAGAAACCTTAAGGAAAAGAAAAACTCATAAATTAGTTTTCATTAGAGTTGAGCTGGCCCTCTCCTATCTTTCAGGGTCTCAAAGATGATCATTTATTGACCCTATGTGTTTTTGCAGCTGTATTAAATATCAGAGATAACCAAATCAACCATACTATGACACAAATCAGATGTTAAACTACTAGCATAGCCAAAAATGCTTTAATCTACTATTTCTAATATTGCTTCATAAGATGTATCATTAGACTCCTTATTTTTGCTCCTCTTTTCTACATCCTTTTATTTTCTAAATTAGGTGTTATGATATTTTATTTTATTCCTATAAATTTTTTAAAAGTCAGAGGATGTGATTAATATTATCCATCACTTGAATTACTAGATTTTGCTACCTTGTATTTTTAACTTGAATGAGTGTATTATCCTATAACTGTCCCCTCCTGAGGGTAAATTTAGGGAGTCCACAAATGCCCGAATAAAAGAATAGCAGGTATTTATTTGGGGAGCACTCACACAATGAAGATAAATAGCCACCACTATCTTCTGCCTCTGGAGGCACAGGATACTGCATTGCAGGATGCTCAGACCACCATCCAAGAGAGAGACAGAGAACAAGACTCCTGCTCTTCCTTATAAGGAATTACGTCCACATACCTAAGCCACGCCCTAAGGCCAGTCCTCAAAGCTATTTGTAGAACAACTTTCCACTGCACTCTCCTACACATTTAAACATAAGATTATCGCTTTGGTGTTAAGGCCATATGTGATAGATATAGTTGTTACTTTGGAGTCTATACCCATATCATTTTTAAAAATCTATGTTCATGGACTTTAAACCAGAACATCCTGTTTGGTACTTCTGGGGAGGACCCCATGAGTCTACATATTTTTTAAACAAAAACCTCAAAAAATATTATATTGATATTGCACCACTGGAGATTCAAGAAGGGCAAACTGAAGTAAAGATGTGTGATCTCATATTCTTTAGAGAAATATCTCGGTACTCAGAATGGGTAGTATGATTTCCTGGTGGTTATTTCCTGACAGTGAAAATGTAAACATCATACTTTCCTCTGCTTAATGGAAATGCCTGCTAAATAATCTAGTTCACTAAGCAAATGACAAATTGACAGCCTGCTATTCTACCTTTTCAAGGAAGAAAACGTCAGTGTAAATGATCTGATTTGATAGTTTTCCTAACATGCACTGGCATTTTTATTTTATACATAAATGATGACATTTAAAATTGATGCATATTCATTGTCAATGGTACCGGGCTTTCTAAGTACATTGTACTGGAAATACATCTTCCCATACGTCCTTATGTTTATGTCTCCTTCTGCTCCCCATTCCATTGTCTAGACATTTTACTTCTACTTTCATATCATACACATAAGCATGATTTTAATTACAAGCTTACTTTTTATACACCTGTACCAGCTTAGTGTATTTAGAATAAGTCATTTGCTCTGAATCTGATCAAGCTTCTGGGCCCTTGGAAGACTGTTAACTCTGCCCTGTTACGATCCTGTCTTCCCACTCCTAGACGGATGTGACAAAATGAGGTGGACTAGACATGCATGTCTGCTGCTTGACTAACCTTAAGGACAGCTCTGCCATCGACAAGACTTCATCCAATGACTCCACCTCACTGAATGCCCTTCTGTATACAGGAGAAATTCTTTCTGTATGGCTGCAGAAGCAATCAAACAAGCAACATAGGCAAACATATCTTTACAATTCAGTTTTGTTGTCATTTAAATGTCCTCAATGTAGCCAGGCATTGGTGGTGCACACCTTTGATCCCAGCACTCTGGAGGCAGAGGCAGGCAGATCTCTGTCAGTTCGAGGCCAGCCTGGTCTATAGACCTAGTTCCAGGACAGGCTCCAAAGCTACACAGAGAAACCTTGTCTCAAAAAACAAAAACATTTTCCTCCATGTTTTTTCTAACTTAGCAACTAAGTAAATTCCTCCATTACTTTTATGTAATATAACATCTTTAGTTAGCATTGAAATCTCAAGTGTAATGTTTCATGAGCCAAAAAAATTAAGTGATTATTTATGAATGCTACCTGAAAATTTCTATTTGCTTTTAAAAAACACAGACAAAACATTTACTCTTTCCATAAATACTGCCAAATACCACTAATTGAATTCTGTGGTTTATAGTTTGGAGATAGGGTCTTGCCATATACCAAGGGGATGCCTCAACTTCCCAAATGTTGGGATTTCAGAAGTGCCACCTGGATTCTCCGTTTCTGAAGTACTTAGTTCCACATTAGAACTGTCAGGGGAGCTTTTAAAAATCCCAGTGCTCAGAATGCACCTATCAGCATCCCTCATGACAAAGCCTGGGTGCGACTAGCATTTACTGAAAGTACCCAGAAGATTCCATTTCGGTAGTGATGTACTCAAGAAAATGCCATCAGCAAGTCACTGGCAGAGAAACAGAGGGGCATGTAGCATGGTATTAGGAGAGTATCCAAACTTCTGCAGTGACACAGAGGTGTTCCACAGACAGGAGAGCCAGCAATGGGCCATGGGGATCTCCCAGAAGCATGATGGAAAATTGAGAAGTGATACTGTACTGAGGGCAAATGACTGTTTTAGGGAGACTGGAATTAGGCAGCCAGAACAGGTTCCAGTGTGTAAAAATAAATGCCTACCTGCTTCTGTGTACCAGAACCGGAGCTAACACTATGGCATGCCTAGCATGGTTCTCCAAGTCACCAAAAATAGTCAAATATAAACGAATCACGGTAATGGGACAGGCTCAATTTGGAATAGATATAAATCTGGCTACTCTGCAGGTCCCTTAAATTCCATGTGACAAACACCCAAATTGGTGTGACCCCCAGAGTAAAGCTCATTTTCTTGTGGAAACAGTGATTCCGTCTCTAAGAAGGCTAACTCAGACCCCACGGAGAAAATGTTGGCTGTCAAGAATGTGGAAAGTCATTGCTTCTCTCTGGCATCTCAAGTAGGACCTTGAGAATCTTCCTGGAGGTGGCCAAATCTTCGGTTCATATGAATATTCATTAGCTATGTAAGTAAATAAATCATGAGTTTCTGCAAATTCTAGTAGTATCATTTGAGTATGTCTAACTAACTTAACCCTCATGTAATTGCCGTAATTGAAACTTAAATAATCTCTCATGTTGATTACTACATCAAACTCCTAGCTGTTCTGTTCTGTTAAGTATTTCTGAACATGGCCTGTGTTTTTCTGTCTCCTTATCTTTGCATGTTATTTACAAATCTAGTTTACAAGGGTTTCCTCAGAACTCTCCGTTGATCTGCTTAGGCCCAAGAGCAAGCCCAGTTGGTTTGGGGTTCTTCTGTCTGCAGAAAAGGACCATGTCTTTCTTCTTTAATCAGCTCTTTAATCGTTAATTTTAATTGTTACATCATCTACACTTGCTAAACAGGGAGGCATCAGCGACCTCTTGTCCATTTGATCTACATCTCAATGGTGAGTAGTAATACCAGAATTTGGTCAGCTGAAGCCTAAGAATGGCAAGTTTGAGGACAGTCTGGGCTACATGATGCTACCCTGTTCCAAAAACACGAAAATAACAGAAAACAAACAAACAAACAAAACACACTGTTTTTAAGTGGAAGCTGCATCATCACAGACTAAAAGTGGGACAGACAGTGAGGGTGTCCCCAACATCCAGCCCTTTATAGAAAGCCGTTCCTGGTTAATCTACGGAATTTCATTACTAAAGGTGTCATGTTCATTGTACAGATTAGAGTCCTCTGGGAAGGCTGGCAGAGGTGTGGGGTCCCAGAGTGCCTCAGACGTTCCATACAGCAGATGTTACCACCTCCGTCCTTCCCTAGCTGGCTGTTCCTTACCACGTCCTTGACCAGCTGGCTGTTAGGTTCTTCAGTTGAAACCAAAAGCTGATTCAGTCCAGCTCCACAGTTGGAAGAAGAAAGGAAAGTGGCCCAAAATATTTTACAACTGTTTCCTGGACAGGGCCCTTGATTTATTGCAAGTCTTTTCTTGGGAAGGGTGTGCAATTTTGCAAGCATTAGAGAATGGTTTGATGAATGGTTTCCAGCAAATTCTGCAACTGCTTGAAATGCAGGCCCTGAGAAACATGTCTCCTGTGATGTGAGAGCTGGGGCTAAGCTCACTGAGAGCAAAGACCCAGCGCTCCCTGACGCCCTTTGTATTATTTCCGTTTTCCGTCTGGCAGATTTGCATTGCCTTGGTTTCCTGCTTCCGTTTCATACGGGTATTGCTTACTATGTGGCTTGAATTGGATCTTTTTTACTTTGAGAACACCCTGAGAGGAGATTATAAGATTTGGAAGAGGAAAGAAAAAAAGAGTCCATAAGCAACACATCCTACAGTTCATTAATTACCTTATAGTCAGCAACTCGTGGTGCTGAACCCACATTAGGAAACACATTTTCATTGTCTTCTCCTGAACCTGTGCCTGGATAGGAGCTGTGTAGCCCTGGTGATGTACCTGCCTCTAGTAGGAGACTTAAGCTTTAGAGTCTGATAAGCTCTGTCATCGACAGGCACTCGAAATTTCGCCGCTTTACCTTTAAGCCCTTTGAAAGCATACATCCCCACATTGACTTGGCAGGTTAGTCACCCCAAAATGTGTGTAGTGAATTGCTTTCTACATACTGAACACACATTTCCTCAGGGAAATGGGCAGACTGACACAGAGAGGACAGGCTCTCCTCATGCCATCTAACTGGCACACTTACAACTCAAGTTTTTCAAACATAATGTGTGCCGTCGACTTGGTTTCTGACCTGCTGCTTTTACTAGGCTCTAGAACAAAAACACTCAAATAGGAAAGGAGCAAACGCCCCTGTAGAAGGAATATACGACAAACTGAACAAAAAAAAAATCTGCAATTTGGGAAAGGAGAATGAGGAATCGAGGAATAGGCTGAATTATTAATATTTTCCATTGTTCATTGAGTAGCTAAGCTGACAATAGGCATTGTGTTCACAGACTTTTGTTGTAACTGGGATTTATTGTATTGGGTACTAGGATCTGGGAACACACATTATCTGAGAAACAATCTCATACACAATGGCTGGCTTCCCAGGCTCTGTAAAACGCCCGTTTAACTCATAATGCAATTTGGATGAGTGATGCTATTGAATAAATATTCTTCAAATGTAATAAATATTTGAACAACTCCAAACCTAAAATCTTTAAATGTAGACACAAAACACTGGCAATCTGCATTTTTACGAATGAAACTGATAGCACACTGTCTTTTATGGTTGTAGACAGTGTGGATGAGATCCTGTTTGATTCTTTTGTCCCTTCTCAGACTGCACATAATTAACTATACATCCAGATTTTGCCAGAACTGGTCTCATAGATTTTTTTCTTTTCCTTTCTTCCTTTCTTCCTTCCTTATTTTCTTTCTTTTCTTTCCTTGTTTTTTGATGGAGCTGTCTCAACTACCAGTATTATTTTCTTGTCTATTAAAACAGTATTATTGATTCTATGTGTGTCTACATGCTTCCAGTATTATGCAATCAATATGACTCTATTTCTGGAAGTGTCTGTTCTTTCTTACTGCCCTGTGTATCCTTTCCTGGTCAGCATCATTCTTCCTTAATTACAGTAGTAACATAGGTCTCTCTTGCTTTTTTTTAAATCATTAATATGATGAGCAATAAGTGGTTGGCTTGGAGAAACTGAAATAGCATGAAACTTCTGGAATAAACCCCACTTGTTACAATCATTTTTATATATTGCCCAATCAAGTGAAGTTTCTTACGGAATTGAAGGGGGGTTTCTGAATTGACTGGGAGCATTGACCTGCTGTGCTCTCCATTTCATTCCCTCCAGTTTTTTCAGTATCAGGATAATTTCAGTTTCACAAAACAAGTGTAGTCTCTAATATTTTCTTGAAATACCATATAGAATTCTTCTTACATATTTGTATGGGTCCTCCAGTGTAATCTTCTGAGCCTAGAAATTTTTCAAGGAAGCTTTAAGTTACAAATTCAAATTCCTTAATAATTCAGGTTATCTTAATTGCTAACTTTGTATTCTTTATGATTCTTCTGGTGTCTGCAGGGTTTGCATATGTAGTTTTAATTCAACTTTTCCTTTTTCTTTGTTAGTATTACAATTGGTCCACTTTATTAATCTTTAAAGAACCAATACTTTGCCCCAATGATGCTGCTGGTTTTCTTGCTTTAGGATTAATCACTTCCCTTCTTACCGTGTTGCTCTCTCCTTCCTTGCCTAGCCTTCCCTTTCTTCTTTCAGTAGCCTGAGGATGTAGGCACTCGCGGACTTGCATAGCTCCTCTCGTGTACTCTGCGCATGTTGAGACCCAATTCCAAGACCGCGAACCTCCCTCTCAGTGTTTCTAAGGCAGTGTGCAACTTCGCAGTTATTGCTGTTTTTAATCTCTTTAATTCATTTTAAAACTTTCCATTATCGTTTCTGCACTTTATATATTATTTATGAGTCTATTATCATTCTTTCCAAGCTTCTGGAGATTTTCATGTTATCTTTTGCCATTCAGTTCCATTCTGTTTTAGCAAGAACGCACGCACTCCATACGCCGGGCGCTGCTCTGGTTCCATTCATTGAACCTTTTATCTCTCACTCCTAACGTTTGCATTTCTAGAGTTTGGTCCTCTTTGTTGTTGTTTGCTTTGAAGTGATAATTATTTACACCATTTCTCCCTTCTGTTTTGTCCCTTTGAATCTTCCCATATATCCCTTCCCTCTCTCCTTTAAATCCATGGCCCCTTTTCCCGTTATTGCATGCATATATGTATTTCTATAAGCATATAGATCCCTAAGCATGGTCTGTTGAGTCCATATAGTTACTTGTATGTGTATTTTCAGGGCTGACCTGTTGAAACTGAACAACTAATTGATGTGTTCTTCCTTGGGGAGGGTCACCTCCTCCCCCCAGCTTTACTTATAGCCCTTTGTGCGGGGTTGGGACCTCAAGGGATTTTCCTGTCCAGTTTGTTCATTGTTGCCCTCATTACTCAGCTCACATTTGGGCGGTCATGTCAGTGAGACTTTGTGGGCATAACTTCTTTGCATCATCTAATGAACTGTTGAGATGTGTGTGTGTGTGTGTGTGTGTGTGTGTGTGTGTGTGTGTGTGCGCGCACCCTGAATGCTTGTTCATTTGCTTCATGACAGTGATTACCCACGAAGCGTGTTTTACATGGCTGCTCTAAAATCCTTTTCAGTTAAGGTCTCTGTCATTACATCCTTGCCCTCTTGAAATCCTGTGCTTCCTTCCTCTATGAGATCTTATCAGTTCTTGATGAGGAGCCATTTTTCATCTGAAACCTGGGTGTTTTCACATTGTTTAAGGAGACCCTCAATGCTATGATGATATTTAAATCTTTCAGATTTGTTGAGCTACTGCATAGGAGATAAATGGTGACGTATCACCAGGCCACTGTTGAAGAGCACGTTCTACACTTGGTCTTCCCTGATGTATGCAAGTATAGGGGGCTCCTTATTGCTAACAATCAAACACTGGAGCTCCTTTGTCACATGGTTGTCACTGCCATCCAGCCACAGAACCCCCTTGGCTTTCCCTGGTCCTATCCTAGTGAAGGTTGTCATGTGACAACCTCAAGAAACGTAGGCATCCTCCCCAGAGTGGAAGCTCAGCTCTGGTTTCAGTATTTCCCCTCTGCACTGCGGTGTTTGTATAAATGCAGGAAGCAATGGTTTAACAGCTTTCTCTCTTCCTCGGTTCCTTCTTTCATAGTGTTTTGTCGAAAGAAATCGTGCTTTGGCTGGTGTTCCTTTCTGTTTAACTTTTGTTTTTATTTTTGTCTGCATTCATTATTGTTTCCAGGCGACTGGTTTCTTCAGCTACACATCTGAAGAGCATCCAGGGATCTCATGCCTTTCTCCCCCTCAGGTTTAAGTTCCCCAGCCAGTCTGTCTTTTCATCTCTAAGCTTTGGAGTTTTTGCATGTTTTCTGATAACTAAACGTCTATAATTTTAATCTGTACTCAGATGGAGAGATTGAAAGAAACACATCACTCCATCAGAGTGGGGGGGGACTCCTAAATGCAAGCCAGTTTTATAAGTCATCTTGAGGAAGACATTGGACACGTGAATGACTTTAGTGTTTGACTTTGAACTTGGCCTTGTCATAGAAAAGCAAATCCATTAGGTCAAAAAAAAAATTCATCAGGCTCAGGCATTTTAGTAATTGTTGTTTGTGTTGTGTTCACCCCAAGAATTAGAATGAGTTTTGTTGATTTTCACTAAATACTGAATTCTTATACAAATTTTTGTTGAGCTTAGGTCCTTTTGCTCTATCATAACCTAAAATTTATGGCAATTCTGTTCCTTCTGCATGTCTTCTCGTTATATCTCTCATGAAGCACACAAAAAATTACAGGTCTGAAAAAGAACAGCAAAACCTCCTTCCAGGCCAATCTCTCACTAAATAATAGTGAAAATAGACACGAGATCTAAGATGCATGTTTACAAAGTTCAGCCTATGATATTCCACTCAAATGTATAAATGTCTTTATAATAACTGTGTGCAAGTCCCATCAGAACAGTCTAAACTTTAAAACTAATTGCAGCTTTAAACACTCTTATTGTCAAATCTTAAGCATTTTTTAAAGGCAGCACTTCAAATATTACAGCAAAATACTGGAGACAGAAACACATATTGTATTGCATTGTGTGAATTTGCTAGTAATTTTCTAACAGATATGATCAGCTACCAGTTATTTCATCAATCACCTATGTTGAGCTGTGAGCCACCTATCCATCTATGTTGGGCTAGGGTAGTGTGTTTCTGAGTTTGTAGTATGAGAGTTGGTTAGTGTCTCCTTCATCAGCTTGAAAGCTCCCATAAAAGAGAAGAAGAGGAAGAGGAAGGAGAAGGAGAAGGAGAAGGGAAGAAGAAGAAGAAGAAGAAGAAGAAGAAGAAGAAGAAGAAGAAGAAGAAGAAGAAGAAGAAGAAGAAGAAGAAGAAGAAAAGAGCCAGAGAATTTTTCTTTAGAGATTGGTCTGCAATAAATAGACTACGTGTTTACTGAAAACTGAGGGAACAAATGGTGTGCTGTTATTGCTGATAGCTCTAGGAATTAATGCAGAAGAAAAGTCACTTCTACTGTCACAGAAGAGAATGTCTTTAAGTAAGATGAAAGGGTCTTAGGGAAAAGTCCGTATCCATCCCTTTAACTCCTATAAAAGGAACAACTGTAGATAAGGAATTGCAAGGCAAGCTTTCCCTTGAAAATGAAAGGGATGCATTTGCTAAACATGGTGAACACCAGCCAGTGTCTTCCTTCTTTATCCGCACTTTCGCCTGTTTTCTAGCTGTTGACACTGGACAGGTTCCAGACCCACAGCTGAGCCCACTTCAGAAGCGCGATCACATTTCTCACATGGTTATGAATCTATTGATCTGGTCAGCAGAGGGCCTGGAATGCTGTTTATACTCAAATTCCAGGGGCATCTTTTGATCTTTTCAAGCAGACAAAATGCCACCAAGGACTTCAGATGAGACTATAATAACTAGTTATTTAAAGGGAAGGCGGTGAAGAAGAAAAGAATATTCATAATTTCTAGCCAAAGCTAACTGCTCAAGCATCACTGCCCTCATTGTTCCTTCTCCCTGGTCCTTGTGTTGTTGCAGGTATGAGACCAGTATTGATTATAATGTGGTCTTTCATAATCATTCCATCTTCCAACACACACACACACACACTCCCCATGCATAATGCACGCACACACACTCCCCATGCATAACACACACACGCACACACACACACACACACCCCACACACACACACACACACCACACACACACACACACACACACACAAACATGCACACCAGGCACTGTCTTACACATACTCACAAACGCATATACACACACACTCCCCATGCATACCACACATACACTCACACACTCACATTCACTCATATGCTCACATATGTGCACGTATTTGAAAGTATTTGTGATGTTGTGCATTCTGAAACTGCATAAAAAAATCAGTAAAGTGTGCAAAAATATTCAAATTTTCTAGAGCTAGAGTTTCTTATGTTTCTATGCATTTTAAATAACTTAGAAGTGTGGATACATATGTAGCACAATCAGTTCACTAACAGATATGTAGGTAGAAGGGAAAATAGAATGTCAGATGTGAAAGGTCTGATGCAGAAAGACTAGGTTATTCTGTTTCCTTCTAGCAGTTTCTTCAATGATTGGAGGCTGAGTTGAGCATAGGTCTTCTTTGCAAACAGGTTGCTGCCAAGTGAAATTACAGTAAAATCTCTGCTGTGCATACAAACACATGTTGACAGACAAGGTTGAGAGCACTTAAGAAAATCCATCTGCCAAAAGGGAACAGCAGATGGGGAAACTGTTCAATGCAATTCTAATTAGACTAGGTGGGCATACTTGGAAGGCTATTGACAGTTCTCAACATAGGCACAGTGGTCATGTACCCCCTTAACGACACACTTTTGAATGGGGCCAGACCACCTCAATAAAATGGAAATATTTTTCTTTGTAATTCTGCCAGTGGGATTTTTGGTTCAAATATTGTTCAATAGGATAACTTTAAACCCATGTAGTTTGACTTTGTTGATAAGAACACAAACTGAAGACCAGATTGAACGTGGCAGAAATAAAAAACAAAATGGTGGCTAAGTTACAGACATACTCAGCAGGAAGGCTTTTTGTAAAGTATTATAACTACATTGACACTAAAAAATGCCCTGCAATGTAAGATAACTATATTTAAGATTTCGGAGTTGGTAAGTTGTCTGAAAGTAAAACTAAGCACGAAGGATGGACAAAACAGAGATATAAACTGTTTCATAGATCATCTTTCAACAAATTTATAATAGAACAATGATAGACAATTGATTATGGATCATCATATGCTATCCTCAAATACGGTTCCCCCAAGTATGTTACCTTGACATAAAGATTATTTTGAGCTAGAGGCAAATAGATATCAACAGATGGCAAAAGAGGCGCACAATTAGCTCTCCTTATTTAACTGAAAGCAGAATCTTTTGGAAAATTAGGTCTTCCAAGAATCCCAATTGATGAAGCTTTACAAAAGCCATGAAGAGGACGGAGTCAGCACAGAGAAGCCATCATTTTTCCTCATGTGTTTCTCTCCTACAGCTTACTGGTCTGAAAAGCCAAAACTCTTTTCCATTGTCTTGTCCTATCTCTGAAAAGTTACTATTTGGTGAAGACGCTTTGGAAGTTGAGGTAAAGAGTAGTTCTTAATGCGGGAAGTTATTCTGTGTATATGTTTCTCTTATTAGTTAGTGAACAAAACACTGTTTGGCCAATGAGGCAGGAAGATAGGCAGGGCAAAAGACAAGGAGAATTCTGGGAAATGTAGGCAGAGAGAGCCTCTGCTAGAACAGGCTCCATGTGAGCTACCAAAGGAGTTAGAGGTACAGACCCTTCTCTGGTAAGATAAGACCATGTGGCAGTATTTAGATTAATAGAAATGGGTTAATAATTAAGACAGAGCTAGCCAATAAGAAATCCTAGTCATCAGCCAACAGTTTTATAATTAATATAAGTCTTTGTGTGCTTATTTGGAGCTCAAATAAATCTGTCAGTTTGATTCGACAGATCCCTAGCTAGTGATCAGATAGCACAAGGGAAAAAACTCTTTTTAAAACTATAGAAAAAAAGCTCTTCTTCAAACTATAGAGAAAGAAACAACTTGCCTGTACCCTTCAAGGATTACTAGTAGGACCTAAGAATTAATCTGGTCTGGTACAAATTCATAGAAGAAAAGTATACATACTAAGTTCAAATGACATGGGAGGCACCATGAAAAATAAGAACCCAAAGGAACAGCTCAAGTGAGACACTTAAACTGTGAATGGACAACAAGTATTCAATTATGAAAACATGGCAAGTTAAAAAAGGGCTATGGCGGTTAATAGTAGGAAAGTGACCAGGCAGATAAAAGTTATTTGTAGTTTGCTCAGCTCTAACACTTCATGTCCAGGTACAAGAATACCATTTTTCCTCCTACACTTTTCATATGGAGGTTCTGTCTCCTGCTTTGGAAGGCTCAGGGAACTCAGGATTTCAGCAAGGCCCCTGTTGTGTTAAAATGCCTGGCTCAGAGAGTCTTTATGCTATCACATACTTTTAGGGCAGAAGGAACATATTCCGCCATCCATTAGTCCCTTGCAGAGCTAATGAAGTTCGGCTAGTCTCATAATGGGTTGAATACTGGGGAAGAGTTCTCAAAGCCCAGGCATCTGGTACCAGGGGATAAAAGGTTAGGAAGGATTGGGAATGGAATGCAGTTTGGGGTTCCTTGTTGAATGTCTTACTACTAGAAGGTGAGGCTCAGAGTCCTAAACATGGTAACTGTGTGGTGTGGGCCTTCAACGGAGTAGAAATGGATAGAGTATACACACAAACTATCAAGAACCATTAACTAGGAGCCGGAAAGAAATCTCAGCAGTTGAGAGAACTGGCTGTTCTTCCAGAGAACTCGAGTTCAATCCCCAGCACTCACATGGTGACTAACAATGGGAATCCGTGCCTCCTCCGGCCTCCATGGGCACTGCATATGTGTGGTGCACAGACATACATGCAGACAAAACACTCCTGCACATAAAATTAGGAAAACACTTTAACATGGAGAGCTTTGTCCAGAGCGATGTCTCTGTAAGCTATAGTGCTGCGGCTCTCCCAGGCTGACGTCCTCACAGTCTTCTTTAGTTCCAGCTGATTCAGATGTGTCATCTGGATTCCAAAGAAGGGGCCTTGCAGGACCGGGCGACTAACCATAATGAGAGTTAAGCTCTGAACTTTGAACCTGCCTTTGGTGTTCAAAAGACACGAGGCATGTCTGCATGTCTGGTGTCTTGAATATTTGGCCTTGTTCTACACATTCATGACCAAGTGGCAGTTGATCCCATGAATCGCTACAGCACAGGAGGCTCAGTCTCAGGAGTACGGTCTCTATTCCCTATGCTCATCCAGATCTGAGCAAGCACGGTGAATCTGAAAGACCAATTCTCTCTCTCAGCTTCTTTCTGGACAATGCTAAAGTCAACCAATATCCCCTTAAACCCTTCGGCTTTACAACTACATAACTGGATTCTGATCTTAGAGTATTTTCATAAAAGAATCGATCCATTATGAAATAGTTGATATAAACAAAGAGAGCTGAAACACTGAGCCGAACTCCTGGAATCCAGTTGCAGACAGGGAGGAGTGATGAGTAAAGGGGTCAAAGCCAGGCTGAAGAAATGCACAGAAACTGCTGACCTGAACAAGGTCATAGACTCCAGTCTGATAACTGGGAAACCAGCATAGGACCAACCCAGTCCCTCTGAATGTGGTGTTAGTTAGGAGGACTGGGCAGTCTATGGGGCCTCTGGTAGTGGATCAGTATTTATCCCTAGTATACGAATGGACTTTGGGAGCCCATTCCACATAGTGGGATACTCCCTCAGCCTAGACACACGGGGCAGAGCCTAGGCCCTGCTCCAGATGATATGACAGACTTTGAAGATCCCCATGGAAGGCCTCACCCTCCCTGGGGAGCAGAGAGGGAGTGGGATGGGGGTTGGTGAGGGCACAGGGGAGGAGGGGAGGGTGAGGGAACTGGGATTGACATGTAAAACAAATTGCTTCAAATTTAAATAAAAAAAATTACCAAAAAAGATTAAAACAATAACAAAAGTAACCAGTTTAAAAACAAACAAACAAAACAAAACAAAAGCAAAGAGTGCCGTACCTTGCCCCCTTCCTTCGGATTCAGTGGAAGGAAATTAGGCGTGTATGTCCCCGTGTGGCTGTGTGCCATGCGTCATTGAGGCGATCATGTGTAAATAATTAGATGGATTAAAGGAGAACAATTCTGAATGTGTAATCAATTAGAAAAACAAGAAAATTATTGTCCTAGAAACACATGCTTCCTTAGAAAATCGTACAAAAGGTTTTATTTCATAAATAAGTTAACAGTGTGGTAACATTAAGGATACTGGAAATAATGCAAACTTTAGAACCCATTGGAAACAGACTTTCATGTTCAAGTGGCAAAGATGGTTTAGATTATAAGGTAATGTAACACAGCCATGATCAATTTATTATATCACCAGCTCTTTCTCTCCAAGCATTCCCCAAATTAAAATTCACACAGTGTGTCCAGAGCTCAGTGATGCATCTGCTTCTTATTCATTTATATCTTGTTTGCTGTGATGTTTAATGTGAACTATTAGAAGTTCCAGAAGGCTTTAAGCTTTGATGGGGAGAATATTAATTATTCTCCCCTCCCCCCCTTTGAATACCGAGAAAGTCCCAATTTAATTTGAAATTGAAACGCAAAAACTTGGTGTGGACTTGGAGAGCCGGGATCACTCATCTCTCAGAGCTGTTCTTGGGGACATCAAGAAGAACTTCTCTGTCAGGCTGGTTTAGCATATCCGTGGCTTCTTTTTAATGTGAGATATGTTTCCCTGCACAGTGGCACGATTTCTAAACTTAAACTTGAAAACTAAAATAAGACATCGGAGCCAAGTTGTAGAAAAACTAGATTCTTGAACTGATCTAGACATAAATTAACTTTAACTTTGCAAGAATCTAACTGCTCATCTAACTTATTCTCAGCATTGTAATCAATGCAAAAGAGATTCAGCAGCCCTAATGTGACAAGCTTTTTTAGAAAAAAAGGATTTTTTTTTCCTCTTATTCCAAACTGAGGGAAATCAGAATAACTCCAAGGCTTGGATGACCAAAGCCTGATAGCAAGTGCTCTATAATGCTTAGGCTAATTAAGTTATCCTCTATTCTTAATTTATCCCTCCAATTGATTGGATGAATTTCAAACATCTCATGGTTCTCTCTTTGAAAATTTGCATAAATTTATTTAGTGTGTGTATGTGTGTGCACATGTGTGTACATATGTGTACATGCCACAGTATGCATTCAGAGGTCAGGGAACAACTTGGGGGAGTTGGCTTTGTCATTGTACTGGGTGGGCCATAGGGATTGAGCTCGGGTCTTCACGTTTGGCCTCAAGCTCCTTTACTTCCCAAGCCATCTTATCAGCCCAGCGACTCTTGTCTCCTAACCGCAACTTGTTTGAGAATATCAGGTCGCCAAAATAAAGAAGTTTGAAGAATAAATAGAAAAATCATCATTAATCTTTTGAGAGTAAGAGAATGCATTGGTTACTTTTGCAACTCTGTGACCAGAGATCTGACAGAAATACCTTATGGTTCATTTTCTCTCATAGTTTCCTAGTCCACAACAGCAGGGAATGTGGGCAGTAAGAACAGCTCGGTCCTTTGGAGTGGGAGCATTCAACAGCTGCAACTTATTCACAACATGGCTGACCAGGAAGCAGAGAAAACAGGCTGGAATAAGCAATCTTCAGAGGCCTACCCCTAGTGACATACTTCCACCAGCCAAGCCCCTTCCCCTCCAACAAAGGTTTTACATATTTTTTTAGAGCCACAAACTCGACAGAGTATTTGAAACATGAGCCTATTGGCCGGGCAGGGGTAGTGGTTAGCCAGATCCAAGTCCTAATAAAGCACGTGTCTTGAAAGTAACACACACTACTTTGTGCCCAGAACTCCGCATCTCTTGGGTAGAGTCCACTTAAAGTCTGTGGAGTATGACATCAAAATTAGAGCAAACCCCAAGTCATGGAGAGAGGCAGGCTGAGAAAGAGTGCTAAAGGCTGGCAAGGCCTACAAAGGCGATGACTGGAAGCTTGGCGTGACTCAGCTCATACTTAGGCCTACACAGGCGATGACTGGAAGCTCGGCGTGACTCAGCTCATACTTGAGGGTGCTTGCTCTGCATTGCATTCTCCTAAGGATTTTATGAGCATTAATTCACATAATCTTTAAAGCATCCCATGGAGTTGTAATTACCCACAACCTGCCATTTTTCAGACACAAAGCAGGCATGGAAAGGTTAAATTACACGTCTGAACTTGTCCGACCAGCAAACCGAAGCTGGGACTACAATCCTAGCAATCTGCTCTAGGAGTCTGCATTCCTTACTTATCCACTGTGCACCGAGCTTCATCATGGTGGCTTAGGAAAATACTGAATGATGGAGGATCAAACTATGGAAAGTTCAGTTTTCTAAATCCTTGGGTGGGTGCATAGACTAGAGAGAACTTTGGGTGACACTGTCTTTAGTGTATTCTTTTAGCATAACTTGTCATCTCTCTGCTAATGATGACCAAATCAACTTCGAAAGTGTGGTGTATGTATCCCCAAAAGCCTGGGAAATACAAAGTCAGGTTTTGCAACTCACAGAATTCCTTATACTCAAATTCTAGCCACAAGAAGATGAAAGCTTTATCGTGCACATTCTGTCCACTAAGGCCATGCTGTGAGGCAAGCAAATACAAGTCCCTACCAGCACAAGTATTTGAAAAATGAATTTGCCAAAACAACTAAATCCGGGGGTTCTGAGAGACAAAGGCTTGGGGTTCATTTTTAATGTATCTCCTATTTTAATGTTTCACAAAATGACCAGTATTTAGGGCAATGTCACATGAACTTTCAGGAAGGTTCAGGTATGGCTTCTTTCTTGTAGAGCAAAGGTGCCCAGAGGATGAGTAGCTTTTGTCTGTGCCTACTCTTTCTCTGTTTCTGTCTGTGTGAAGAGTCTCAAAGGAACGAACTGTGTTTTAACATCACCACTGACTAACTCATCTACAGGAAGTGTGCCTAGAAAAGATTCTAGAAGTATTCTAACCTGGCTTGGTTTTGCTTTCAGGTTACATTAAAACATGCAATACATGTTTGTGTTAAAGAACCTGCTTCTAGATAAAAATTCATGGCCTAGTGGGGCTTATGGGTGTTGTGTGGCCTAATGACTTGGCATCTGGGAATCTTACCTATCCCCACCCGATTTTCCTGTCTGCGGTTGGCAGCTTGCTCTACCACACCCACTTCCCCTGGCAAATACCTCCAAAGGTGAGCATTGTTTTTCAGACAGCTCGCTCTTTCCTGGAGTAATAAGAGGGGTGAGGGTTCTCTCTCCCTCTCTTCCTTGTCTGCAAACGGTCCACACAACCTCAGAGGGCTGGCACAATCCAACAGTCTCACAGGTTTCAAGCCCATGTCACAAGGAACCAGGGAGAGCAGGTGGCCGATTGATGAATTCACTGTCATGCTATGGGTTCCCTTCTCCTGAGAGGCACAGGAAATTGAACACTGGAGTCATCTGGGAGAGTGAGAGAAACCTGGGTCACCAGGGAAACTCAGCCTCTCGCTGTTTTGCCACACCAATGCATTCCTTTTTTACTTAGTTTAATAGAAGTTAATAGCTAAGCCATCAAATTAGGCCCCTTTGAGCTCCCAGAAAAGAGTTTACCTTCATTCAGTGTAACTTGTACGGTCTGGGCTTTATTGTTCCCTCAGTGACAACACAAAATGAGTCAAATGTTAATTTTATGTTGACTTCTTATTATGTCAATTAATGCAAGCACAAGAAAGACCTCTGTGCTGTCTGCAAGGGTAAGATTAAAGCACAGAGACCTTTTCCAGCTTCCGATATTCACTATGATATTTCCTCACCAGCTGCCATGCCTCCAACTGTCAGTTCTTTGGCCTGTGATCTTCAAACAAAGGGCATGAGGATGATGTGTGTTAGTGCTTCGGGAATGAGAATAGGCAGGGAACTGTAATAGAGTGTCTCTGTGTATGGTGAGTGATGGATAATGCGTAGAGATGTGGGGAGCCTTTGCTCTGAAAGACCAAGACTAAGCCTTAAAGATTTCTGATTTCTTCCCAATATTTCCCTCTCTTACACACACACACACACACACACACACACACACACACACACACACATACACACACATACACATACACACATACATATCTGTATGTATATATAGACATATATATATATATCTTATATATACCAGAGGTAAAAGGATGTATCATATATATGACAAAAGTACATATATTTGATGATATACTTGTATATATATTTATACAAGACATATATAAGATGTATATGCAAGCATATGTATTGTATATGCATATACATATATGTGCTTGTATATATCTGTAAATCAAGTAGAGATTTGACTTTTTTCTAAATTTCTACTTAAAATATACTGAAACCATATCATCTTCACCTTTTCTTTAATACAGACGTGTTTGAGTGAAACTTTTCCTGTTTTACTTATGAGGGCACAGAGGACTTGAATATAGAAAGGTCTTACCTACACAGCACAAAGTTTTTTATTTTGCTAGAAAAGGAAAGCCAGTGGTAGAATTCATAGCACATCCTACAGGACTCTGTTGCCTCCTTTGACTTCCTTTCCACTGCCAATGTATACTTTACCCAGAAACGTGAAGGATTTCTGCCACCTATTATTCTCTCTACTTCCCAGACACATGCCTTCTTCAGCTCGGTAAGATAGTCATTGTTAAAAATAGAATGAGTGGCATTTTGTATAGTTTAACAGGGTAGAAATTAGAAACCAAAGTAAGATTTTCTTTTTCTCAGGACTGTTAGTCAGGACTTGGAGATGGCTCAATGGGTAAACAAGATGGCTTAAATTGATACAGATGCATTATTGTTATAGTTCTTGAGATCAGAAATCCCAATGAGACCCCAAGAGGTGGAAAGAATGTGACGCTATGGCTGCGGAGTAATCTGTTTGATAACTTTCCCAGCCATGGTCCCACCTGTATTCCTGGACATTTGGTGTCTTCTTCCTTTTCTTCAAGGCCAGGGACATTAATCGCATCAAGTCTTCACAGTTCTCTCTACCTCTCCCTCTGTTTCTCTCTTCTGCTTCTCCTGACCCATGAGATTTACTGGGTACATCTGCACAATGCAATGCGTACCCTTCCTAATCATGTCAGCTATGTATCCATGCTAATTCTGTTTGCACCACCATTTCCCACTGACACGTAGCCCCAGGGATCCACGGGCTCAGGAGCCAGTTGTTAAGATTATCCTTTTCTTCATTGAAATGTTTGCTGCTCTAACAAAAGCAATTGGCTGTGCTTGCTCACCCTGGGTTGAATTAGTGTCTTCCTGGCATTCAATAATGTGAAAACACTTTTCTATATGCCTGTCTGGCAATTTCTTTTGTGAAATATTTGTTCGGGCCTCTTTTCGATTTGCTCCCTTGTGGCGGCCTTCCTCTTTCATGGAGTCATTTACTCTGGACAAAAGACTTGTCTTACATATGCATGTGAAAATGCTTTCTCTCAGTACCACTTACCATTTCAATATTTCAGTATGACAGATTAAACCCACAGCCTTGAGCATGCTAGATGAGTACTGTACTGCTTAGCAATATCCCTGTTCTGTTTTTTATTTGAGAATTTCATACATATATACAATGAATTTTGATCAAGTCCACACCTTTTCCCTCTTCTATGTTTCCATTCCAATTCCATGTGATGTGGGATGTAATTCTGTGTGCTGCAAATGTTGTTGCTTTTATTGGTTGATGAATAAAGCTGTTTTGGCCTATGACAGGGGGGAATTATATATCTAGATGAGAAATCCAAACAGAGGTAGAGAAAGAAAGAATGCAGAGTCAGGAAGATGCAATGTCAGGAAAACAAGATGTGAAGTAACAAGCTTCATGGTAAAATACAAAATAATAGAAATACATTAATTTAATTGTGAGAGCTAGTTAGTAACATGCCTGAGCTATTGGCTAAACAACTGCAAATAATGTTAAGTCTTAGAGTGGTTTTTTAGGAACTGGCTGGCCAGACAAGAAGACTCCAACTATATCCACACACTCTGTTGTTTGTTTGTTCGTTTAAGCCTACTGGGTCCAGTTATTGCTGCCTAAGTATGTACAGGCATATGACCATTTACTGGAACATGGATAGCCTCATGAGGGGCTGCATCACTGAAGGAAACGGGTGCCCCTCCCCGGGACGCACCGATTGGCAATGGCTCCTCAGCGAGGGCGGGAACTTGAGGGTCCCTCCCCTATTCAGGCACAGACTTTGTGCAGCTTTACTGCATTTGGTCATATGTGGGCACCCGCGCCGACTCGTGTTATCTGGCAGTGCCCAGTCATAGCTGGCAAATACTGCTTTGCTGCAGACCTATCTCTACCTCCGCAGTCTTTCTGTGCTCTTCTCTGCAAGGATCCCGGAGCCTTCTCAGAAGGAGAATAAACTTTTTTACTTCTTATTCAGTGTAGTGAGATAGTCACTTTGTCAGCGTCTGTGGCACAGACCACACCCATTGGGGGTGGGGACAGGGACAGGGACAGATGTGACCTGGGGGAACTAAGTCTGAGGAAGAGGTTCCGGGAGCTCCTTGCTTACAGCATGGGGACAGGTGAACATCCAGAGGCATCCTTGGGACCAGGCCCCGTGAACACACAAGCAGGGTGGGTGCTGCAGGGCTCTGCACGAAGGAAACGTGGCGGAATGGGCAGAAGATGAGCAGCAGTGAGTGCCACCACGCTGTGGAGATAAAGGAGTTGTAGAGCAGAGGCAAATGTCCTATAAGCTGCAGTGTGGCCCCCTGGTTAGGCAAGGGACCTGCCTTTTCCAGGATGGTGGGGAAGGAAGTGGCATCTGCCGCCTGGGTAAATCCCAGGTCCTAGGTCCGGTGAAATTCCAGATCCCGCTTCTGACACCAGACATTGAGGTTTAATAAGAATCAGAAAAAAACAGGTAGGCCAAGTAGATGTTAATTCAGGGAGAAATAACTTACAACAAAAACAGATGAACACCTGCAGGTTCCTGGTCCCAAGGATGCCTCCGGATGTCCTCCTGTCTCTGTGCTGTAAGCAAGAGAGCTCCCAGAGCCCCTTCTTCAGACTTAGTTCCCCCAGGTTACTTCCGGCCCTGTCTTCACCCCCCAGTGGGTGTGGTCTGTGCCACAGGTACAGACAAAGTAAATATCTCACTACAATTTACGGACAGGGTTTCGCTGTGTTTTTGTTTTTGCTTTTTTGTTTGTTTGGTTTGGTTTTGGTTTTTTGAGATAGGATTTCTCTGTATTGCTTTGGAACCTGTCCTGGCACTCACTGTGTAGACCAGGCTGTCCTTGAATTCACAGAGACGAGCCTGCCTCTGCCGCCCAAGTGCTGGATTAAAGGCGTGTGCCACTAACACCCAGCAATTTCACTGTTTCCAGGCTGATCTTGAACTGCCTGTACGTACAGTCCAGGCAAGCCTTGCTCTTATGATCCTCCTTCCTTAGAATCCTAATTAAAATTAACCTTCCTCAATTACAATCGACAGGTGTGGTGTTTTGGATAGTTATGGTGCCATAGAGTCATGCATTTGATTGCTTGGCCATAAGAATGGCACTATGAGGAAGTGTAGCCTTGCTGGTGTACCTGTGGCTTTGTTGGGCAAAGTGTGTCACTGTGGAGGTGGGCTTTGAGGTCTCATATATGCTCAAGCCACATCCAGCGATACAATTGTTTCCCATTGCCTGCAGATAAAGATATAATACGACTCTCAGCCCCTTCCCTAACACCATGTCTGTCTGCACGCTGCCATGTCCCTGATCATAATGTACTGAAACTCTGAAACTGTAAGCCAGCTCCAATTAGATGGTTTCCTTTATAGAATTGCTGTTATGGGCAGGTTTTCCCGGCAGCCTGGTCCCACAGCTGCACCAGCCCAAAATAACACACAGAGAAGCTGCATTAGATATGAAGCTGTTGGCCTGTTACTAGTGTTTCTTATCAGGTAGCTCTGTCTTAAATATTAACCCATTTCTATCCATCTAAGTATTTCCACATGGTCTTATCTTACTAGAGAGAGGGCCCAGACCTCTGCTCTCTTGGTCTTACATGTTGAATCTCCTACTACCTATCCCCGAATCTTCCTTATCTCCTAGTCCCACCTATCTTGCTTTCCTATTGGCCAACAGTGCTTTACTCATTAACCAATACGAGAAACATGTTTACAGAATGACATCTCCCATCAAATTACTGTGGTCACAGTGTCTCTTCACAGCAATAGAAACCCTAACTGAGACAACAGGAAACATCAGTTTATTATTCCTATTCATTTGGAATGGAAATTCATTTTTTTATTAATTTCAAGTGATTAAGAACCAAGTATCTGGTTTGTTTAGAAAGAAGAAAACATGTTACACAGCCTCCAAAAGTAAAACAGAAACAAGAATGTAGTTCAAAGAATCCATGACTTTCTGTATGATGTTTCCTAAGCAGCCGCATCCATGTTCTCTTAATCTACAATGGCAGACAGTACAAGGGGTCAAATTCTGCTAAGGAGACAGCTGATAGAGGCAGGCCTATCCAGCCTCAGTTAAACTATATGGTACTCAGACCCTCAATGCTGTCTTCTGGGAACTTTTCAGAAAAGTTCTAGTATTTCAGAATAATTAAAACAAAACAAACAAACAAACCACACTGCCTTTAATTTACTTTTCTTATCAGAGACTCTCAATTCTAGAGGTGACTATCATGATGCCTGACAGTACATAAAAAAAAAAATGATATAAAGTTCTGTGAATAATTCCTACACATTGATAAACTGCCATAATAAAAGCCAGCTTTCTCTAATTTTATAAATTAACAGTATTTAATACACTAGCATTTCTTTATATTTTGAGAACAATGATAATTTGCTATCATATTACTTATTCCAAGACTCTAAGAGACTTTCACTCAACATTATTAAATATCTCCATGAATCAGTACTTTGTCTGATTTGCTTCTGAGAAGTTGGACATCAGATAAATATTCTCAATCCAATATGATACATATTTGAAATTATTTGAGAAAATAATAATTCCTTTAAGCTATCTGTATAGATTCCATCATCCAGATTCCTCTAAATATCCAGACAAGATCTTATAATCTCTGTAGGGAAACATTCTTTAGTGGGAATGATACTTGTTAAATGGATAGAGTTTGACCCTGCTTTCAAAATTCAAAAGTTAGGAAAGATTAGAGACAAATCACCCCCCCCTCCTTACTTCTGACTTTGGTTTAGCTCAAATTCCTGAATGGAATCCTAGGAGGGAATGTGTTTCTCTCATTCCCATGCCTAAGAATCTGCAGGGAAAAAAATAACGCCATCTCTTGGCCAAGTAACAATACTCACTGGGATCCATCACTGCCACAGGTAGGCTTGGATGCGCTAGAGGAATCATATGCTTTCGGTGGGCATAACAGGAAGAATGGACCACTAGGTCAAGTCTTACAGTGTATATCTGCTTCTCTTTCCCCTGTTCCCTCCACTTTCCTTCCCTGTGGTTGACTCCTTGGGAATGATTTGTACCTTGTTGCCTTAATGGTTTTAAAGTAGCTTAAGAAATTCTGCAGTAAGGCTCAAGACCGTCTGAGTACTGTGTTTGTTGTTGCTGTTCATTTTGTAGTTCTTTCCTAAGTATACCAAGGAGCTGTCCTTGCCATCTGCACCTATTTGTTTCTTTTGTTCTAGGGAGGCCTTGTAGCAAACATTGTTGCTTGTGTTACTGAAGTTTCCACTTTCAAAAGAGAATGTAAAACAGGGAGAGAGAGTCATCCCATCAGCACTGAAGAGCACAAATGGCGGGTATTCTGCAAACAGATACTGCCTTGGTCTTAGAAACATAGAGTACAGAACTCTTCTCAAAATGATGATCCTTGGTGAATAAATGATGCTAAAATAAGATCTGTGCCCATGGGGGGGGGAATCTATTAAATGTGAATTCCAACAATTCACTATCTAGTGAGTAAAATAGCCAAACAAAGCAGAAAACACACAAAAGTAGTAAAAAAAGGAACACAGTGACTAAACTAGTTATATCACTCTGACTTTCTACTCTGTGGAGCTGTTCTCAGGTTAGTGCACGTATTTACCACTTTTTATTACGTGTTATTAAATAATAATAACAGTTGCCTGCAGAGTTTATTTTCAACTTTTGTTAGGGAAACCTTAACTCAGCAACTTCTAAGTGACATTATGATGAGATAAGAATATTACCCAAGTGAAGCTTCCAGTATGTTTTAGGAAGCCTAAATGAAACCATTTCATTGGTGTTTTACAAAAGTTTTTTTAACTCCTCTGACATGTGAAAAATTCTAACATTTTCCTAATTTCTTCTTTCCCTTATAAACTGCAGTGATGAGAGCAGTTTTATATATTTCTTCAAAACAAAGTGTAGGGACTGGAGAGATGGTTCAGTGGTTAAGAGCACCGACTGATCTTCCAAAGGACCCAGGTTCAATTCCCAGCAATCACATGTCAGCCCATAACTGTCTATAACTTAAGTTCCAGAGGATCTGACACCCTCACACACGCAAACATGTAGGCAAAACACCAATGTACATAAAATATAAATAAATTTAAAACACAACCAAATATAAAAATCAAAGTACAATGTTTTAAAGTCTCAGCAAGGGGACTGTAAGTTAGGGTAATTGTCAGCTTCCTCTATCGTTGCTTATTTTTTTTGTGTGTGTGGAGGGGTATTTTTTTCTTGGTTAAAATTTTATTTCATTTTTGAGATATTAATACAATTATATTATTCTCCCCTTCCCTTTCCTCCCTTCAGACCCTCCCATGTAATGACCTAAGTAAGTATGAAATTTTTCTTTTAAAATCTTTTCAACACATTAAAATCTTTTCAACCCAATTTTTCAGAAATGAAGTTACAGAGCCAAACAGGTGGGCAAAAGGATAAAGATGTTTGCCACAAAGCTTGAAGTACACAGAGGTCAACAGGCCCATATCCTACACACACACACACACACACACACACACACACACACAGACAGAGAGAGAGAGAGAGAGAGAGAGAGAGAGAGAGAGAGAGAGAGAGAGAGAGAGGAATGCAATAATAAAAAAATTAATAAAAATGAAGTCCAGTCATATGAGAAGTAAATTAAAGTGAGAAATAAACCAACATCTCACTCCATATTTTTTCAGTGTTCTGCCTACTGGTGGGTTTTTAAGAGGCTGAGCAGGTTGCTAAGCTGTAAGGAGAATGACAATGACACTGTGTTTTCTGAGCTGTGAGTTTAAGATGCATCCACAGTAGGAGCGCCATGAACTCACAAACCTTTGTGCTGCCCTTAGCCTCCCTTAGGGGTTTTAGGCCTGCCAGTTGCCCTGGCATTTGTAGCTCAGATTCCTCCATTGTGCTTCTCCCTAAAATCCTATATCTATCCAACAGAGCGTTTATTCTATTCCAATTTAGTAGCAATACATATCTTGTCAAGCACCAACTAGAGTTGAGCATCTTGGAAGTAGAGGATTTGATCTATGTTTACACTCTCAGGTTTTAACATTGTGCTTGACACAGTCTTCCCTGCAACAAAAACCTGTAAAATAAATGAATGCCTGAATAGATGACTAGTTCTCTTACTTTTCTAAGAAACGGGACCGCGCCATTGCAGGACAAGCCTGCCCAAGTCTGTCTTGAGCACCTGTTGCCTCTAAACACACTCCTTCACCCATTGCGTCTGCTTTATCACCCACGGTTCCTGAGCAAATTTTATTGTTGCAGAACATCCACTGGCAATGTTGTTTCTCCTCAAAGGAAGAAAAGTCTTTAACTCTGTAGGAATTTCACTGCGTCCCTTTGATGTGAAAATTGCATTATCTATTTTTGGAAAAGCTTGCCGTTACATAAGAATATGAAGAAGGAAGTAAAGCGAAGCCACCAGCCGGCCTTTGCAATCTGTAGTTTTTCCTTTTCAAAGCAAAGACGGCAGAGCAAGTTCTCAAGTCTTGAGCTTTACTTGGAAAGAAAGCAACGTTTAGAACTTACTCATATCTACGGCTCAGTTTATAAATGGCAAAGCTGTATGCTTGTGCTCGGAGCTCCATCTGGGCTCCTCATCTGGGCTCTCACTCCTCACTGCACCATCTACTTCTCATTCCGAGCTTTACACCTGGCCTCTCACTGTGCACCTGACTATCACCTTTGTGAAGGATGTCACTCTGAAACATTCTACTGCCTGCTGACATGTCTGAGGACGCTAAGCTGGAACCCCACAACCCTTTGTTGTTTGGACCAAATCGTTCTCTAGTAACTATTGTATTTATAGTGGCAGTTATCCACATGGCACCCCAGATCAGCACAACCCATTTCCTCCCTGATATTGGGCTGTCCTCAGATTTGTTTCTTAGTACCTCACACCTATGGTTTTCTTTGTGTTCTGTATTTTATTTTCTCAATCTATTCTTTCCCAAGCATAACTATAAGGAAAGTTGCATGAGTCTAATGCTAACAAGAGAGAGATCATGCTAGTCTATCTCAAGAATTGTACAATTTTTCTGCCTGAAAGGTTAAGGTTTGAAAAGAGATTGTTCCAAGTGACATCTTACATAAAAGACACATCTAATTTTATCTTGTTGTCAAATCTTTATGCAAACGATTAAACCTGAGATTTCTTTTTCTACATAGCAGACATGTTATAACCAGCCCCTGCCAACAAGCTTTCAAGATATATATTTATTCTCTGTATGTATGTATGTATGTATGTAAGACATAAATATTCTATATAGTAGATGAATATAATTTTAGTATGTAGATACATTTTGTCTTCTGTAACAAACATTTTATTCTATGAGCCTTGTAATTTTTTCTTTAAATAGACAGTTGGGGGTGAAGCCTTGATCTAAAACCAACCATGGATTGCTTATTACTATTTTTCACCATTCTAAAATAACCAAAATGGTTTGAGAAGGAGACAAGATTTTTTTTTCTTGGAAAAATATTTTTGTGGTTTAGTTTGGTTTTGTGGTTAACCCACTCATCATCAAAAACTTCAGTCAGGAAGGTAGGTGACCAACAGGTATAATTATACTCCCATTTCCAAATTTAGATAATGTACCACAGGTTGGGAAACATACTGGAAGGCTAAACAAATTGTTACACAATACTTAGCTAAGCCTCTGTGTCAAAAGCAGATGTTAAGAAGCCTGTAATATTCAAGTCACTGTAGCTAATCCTAAGAGAACACTCTGGTGTTTAGAGATTTTTTAAAAAATGATTCTGACCATAGATTTCAGAATTCAGTAGGCAAAAATTTACCATGTTCTGCTCATGAACCTTATGACAGTACAGTGTGTCACTTACATGCCAGGGATCAACGGCTTTAAGAACAAAGCAGATAAGAAAGGTAGAGAGACTGTCTCAACTAATAGTACTGAGAAGGGTCTTTGTTGGGTAAGGAAGTTACATAATCCCTAATAATTCCCACTAATCCAAGGAAGCCTGCATTCTAAGCAAGAATTCCTTGTGAAAAAAAAATACCTTGCAAAACTCATTGCCTGCCCACAGCTTCACCCTTTAACTCTCATACCCAACATTTCGTGCTTGAAATTACATTGCTGTTGATTTGTGTGTTCTACCATTTTCCTTCAGATTCGCCCACCATGATAGGGCATTAATAGTTGTGAAACTACCACACAAATGGGTAAGGCTTCAGCTAGAATGTGCAATGGAAGCTTGAAAATTCTTAAATATGCTGATTGTCACATGTATACACCCATGTGCTAGTTTTATGTCAACTTGAAACAAGCTAGAGTCACCTGGGAGGAGGGAGCCTCAGTTGAGAAAATGCCTCCATAAGATCTGGCTGTAGAGAAGTCTGTAGGGCCTTTTCTTAATTGGTGGTTAATGAAGGATGGCTCAGCCCATTGTGGGTGCTGCCACCCCTGGGCTGGTGGCCCTGAGTTCTATAAGAAGGCAGGCTGAGTGAACCATGAGGAGGAAGCCAGTGAGCAGCACCTCCCCACGGCCTCTGCATCAGCGCCTACTTCCAGGTTCCTGCCCTATTGGAGTTCCTGTCCTGACTTCCTTTACTGATGAACAGCAATGTGAAAGTGTCAGACAAATAAACCCTTGCTTTGGGCATGGTGTTTTGTCACAGTGATAGCAATCCTAACTAGGACAACCCATAAGTCAATTTTGTTGATTAGACTTTTTCAGTCCTCTATAACTTCAGTAATTTCTGGTTGGTTAAATCTATCACTTCAGAGAATTGAGTCTAAAATCTCTCATCATTACAGAGAGTTGTGTTTTGGCTGTTTCAATCATCTTTATATAGTTTCCCCTTTACCTTCATCAAGTCTCTCTCTCTCTCTCTCTCTCTCTCTCTCTCTCTCTCTCTCTCTCTCTCTCTCTATGTTCTTTCTCCTATTTTCTAAATTTTGTGAAAAACCAATTTTTCTGTGTCTGGCTTAAATTTGGCAAATGGCATGATTTCTGTGTTCTTTATGACTGAATAAAATTCCATTATGCATATATTCTACATTTTCCTTATCCATTCATCTTCTGATGGGCACCTGGGCTAAATTCATAATCTGGCTACTATCAATGCTACTGCATTAGGGATGGTGCTGCATTGGGCATGGCTCTGCTGGTACATTCTCACACAAAAGACAACAGTAACTTGGAATGAATGGATTATGCATCTTCATTTTGCAGGAATAGAGAAGAGAAAAAGGACACTCTAGTTCAGTGGTTCTCAGCCCTTCCTAATGCTGAGGCCCTCTAATACAGTTTCTCATTTGTGGTGACCCCCAACCATAAAATTATTTCATTGCTATTTCATAACTGTAATTTTGCTACTATTATGAAATGTAATGTAAATATCTTATAGGCAGGATAGCTGATATGCCGCCCCTAGGGCATATCAACCCACAGCTTGATAACCACTGCTGTAGGGGCTTCTCAGGCAGGAGAAATGTACCAGGTACATTGTTTTAGCAAATGCATTAAGAGGGTCTCTTAATATCAATTATTACCATACATATCATTTTTGTTGAATTGTCTACTCATCATGTGCTAATATGCAAACGAAGAAGGCATGAGTAACTCCATATACTGATCATATAAAAACCCATGCATTTAAAGCCTTATGAAGGCAGAAGCAAGCAGATCTTTGTGAGTTTGAGGCTAGCCTAGTCTACAGAGTTAGTTTCAAGATAGCCCAACAAAACAAAATAGCCATATGCACAGTTCATAAGGAAGAGTCCATGTTGACAGATACAACAGGTGACTTGACTTTTTGTTTCTGAAGCTTGGCTACTCTTCACCAAGTCTCGAGTACGTTAAACTTTCCTATCGAGGCATTAGACCTGCATCTGTTTTTTCAAAGCAGTTCCATTTTTAAGTATTCTGTTCCCTGGTACTCCTCCAACTGTTCATAAGTTTCTATTTGATTCCTTTCCTGCATGTTTTTTCACTGCAAACGGCCCCGTCAACCCCATGAACTTGACTTCAATTTTGTAGGTATTTCTGCTGTTTCCCTTGTAACAGGTTCTGAACTGAGTCAATGTGATTTCTAAGAAGGGTTGACTTCTGGGAGATTTTGCTGAGTTCTGCCAGCTGGCAGCTGTGTGAGTTCAATATGGGAATGAAGAGAAAAGCCAGGATCAGAGATGTGGGGCAGAGTTCATGGCTATTACACATAACCAATCAATGTTCCTAGTATACTTCCAATTAAAAAGAAAATCAGATTGGGAAATGATTAAAACTGGAGTAAGCAAAAGGTATAATTGAATAATGACCCCCAAAATTGAAAAGACAGTTAATTTTCAAGTGATACATAGTACAGACACTTGAAATAAGTGATCAACATTCTTCACCCTGTTTCACAACCATCCATTCTTCCATATTGCTTGACTTTGAGAGAATCATCTTATGGTCCTGAGAAAACTGCCAACAGTTCCTTGAGCTACATCTTCATCATCTGTTTCTAGAAGATTTTGAAAAAAAATACCATCTTTGAATCAAAAGAAAACTTCTGAAGTCATTATCTGGGGAATATTGACCCAGTCACGCTAAACTACAGGAAAGAATATGCAGGCTTCCTGATCAGATGATGTTTTCTGGAACAGATATTCAGACTACTTCCCTCAGACACTGGGGAGACTCATATTTCAAGGGCCAAAATCCAGTGTGCACACACACCATTGGCAAAGCCCTGGGAAATGTGGCGTCTAACAGCACCTGCTTGCCAATTCATTTCTGACATTCTACCTTTAGCATGCCCGCAAGCTCCTGTAGGGCTGGGTTCACCTCCGGCAGCCTGTGCTTGGATACATGTATCTTGGAAATTGTCAGCCTTCAAGACATCAGTACATTGAAATGAGAGAATGTTGCCAGCATTTTAACCCTATTTGATTCCACTGAAGAAGCTATCAGCCATGACACACATTTCTTCCCTGGCCCTCCAAGTTCCATCAAGAAACAGCATGTCTCTACCACTTATTACCTTGAGCACTTGGTTTGGGCCAGAAAATTTTAATTGGCAAATACATATCTATCTATGATCTATGGACTATTAACTGGCTTATTTCTTTTATTTGTAATATTTCTTTGTTTGAGAGGAAATAATGCTTACTTAAGTTCATTCAAGTTGCTACATAGCAAAATGCTTTGTAAAATCTAGTACGTATAAACAACAATCTTAATTTCTTAGAATGTTGAGGTAGTTAATGCCGTAAAGATGAAGGTGTTGGTACACACAGTGTCTGCAGAAGGGCCTGACTTCTGGCATATTCCCAGTGTCTTTATGAGGGAGAGGAAAAAAAGTCCTCTGGATCCTCTTTGAGAAGGCATCCGGTTTCATTCCTGGGGACCAAACACCTCCCTGAAGCCTCACCCTCAGTATCATCACCTTGGGAACCGGATTTCCACATGAATTCATTGAGCCAGAATGTTCAGACCATAACAAGTATCTTTATCATCATTCTAAACGTGGGGCTGCTTAATAATCTATTCTGAAAGCAAACGGTATCAAATAACCTAATACTCCATGCTTCTCAGTTGGATTTTTATAATTTTCTGAGGTATAGATTGATCTAGAGAATTATTTCCAGGAGCTGCTCCTGTGCAGGTGAGTTCTCAGGTCACTGGAGCTTTCTGCAACAGGAAGCCATGGCTTTGTGCAGTGATTCAGAGGGTTCTGAACTCTCATAAGCTGTCTTCTTATGAAACCCTTCTATAAAGCAGCAGAGGGAGTCTTTTGCTTCATTCCTGTGTATCTTTCTTTCTTCCTCAAAGAGCTATATAGTAAATTTTGCCAGTGTCATCACAAATCACCAAGAATTTAGTTATCATCCAGGACAGATGGTGGTCACTAGAGGCAAACACTAGACAATCACTGTCCTGACTTCACACGTCACACATGATGGTGTGGCCACGAAAAAACAGAGCTTGTATTGAACAAAGATGTCTTCAGCCACTGGAGCTACATGGCAGTCATGTTACACACAGCATGGAGCAGGTCCCAGAGGCATGAGGAGTACAGGGTGGATACAAGGTCAAAGAAAACACTAAATCTCCATAACTAGGACAACACTGGTCCTTAACACAAAAGTCCATTTTTCTATTCACTCATTTCCAGCATGTGTCAGGAACAAATTGGAAAGGAAGTGCAACAATGAGAATGGAGAGAGATGAACGGGGTTAAAATGCTGGCAAGCATTCTCTCATTTCAATGTACTGATGTCTTGAAGGCTGACAATTTCCAAGATACATGTATCCAAGCACAGGCTGCCGGAGGTGAACCCAGCCCTACAGGAGCTTGCGGGCATGTCTGTATCTCTCACTCAGTTCTGGCTCAGTCTCCTCCTTATAAATCCTCCCTCCTTGTCATTGCAGAAGCCACAGCTTCCTGCCAGAGAAAGCCCCTGTGACCTGCCTGCTCATCAACTCTCTGTCCTTGTTATGGCTGTGATTGCAGTGGATTCTTCAGCTTGGCCCCAACACAAAAGTGTTATTTCTTTGGGCAGTCTTGGGCCCAAGCCCCAGCTGGAGAGGAAATGTCAGGAGTCATCTTTTGTCACAGATAAGACTTAATGAGTCCAAAGTCTCATGATTACAGGAAGTCTGTAGGAAGCTGAGCGGTATTCCTTGATCACTGTTTGAAAGATGTTTACCTAGTCACTGGGATAAAAATAATTAACTTATAAAAAATAAATGGCAAGTACTTTAGCAGTAGCTATAAATGTAAACACAGTGCATTTGCTATAAGGGTTTTTTTTTGCTTGTTTTTTGGTGTGTGTGTGTGTGTGTGTAGAGATAGAGTGAAAAATTCAAATGGGGTAGGGACTTGTGGGGGGAATGGGATGGGAGAGGGTGGGGGCATAGGAGGGAGAGGGAACTGGGATCAATATGTAAAATAAGAAAAATAATAATAAAGGAAAAATTGAAGTGGGAATAAAACACATTAAATTATTAATAATTTCAACAAACCATGAGTTATCAATCAGCCTCTAAGCAGCAGTGCAGCTTGAGTAATTACTTGAGATTGTAAGAGCTATGACCAAAGCTACTACAAATTATGTACAGCATTTTCATACCCTGATGACAGAGGGAAGACTTTGGGCATTGGGAGATAAACTGGTGAGAAATTGAATTATTAATGGAGTTAATAAAATTCTGTAAATTAAACTTTGTGATCCCGTCTTAATGTGTAATAATATAACAAAAGTACCATCACCTATTGGTTGAACAACAACAAAGAGGTTGCATCTATTTTTTGTTTTTGTTTTTGTTTTTTGAGATGAGGTTTCTCTGTGTAGCTTTGGATTGTGTCTTGGCACTTGTTCTGCAGAACAGAGCAAGTATGCTGGCCTCGAACTCACAGAGATCCCCCTGCCTCTGCATCCTGAATGCTGGGATTAAAGGCTTGTGCTACCACCAACTGGCAGGAAATTACATCTCTTTTGCAAGCTTGAAAACTCATGGGCAAGGCACTGGCATGGGCTTTTGTCTGATGAGAGACCTGTTTCCCGATTCTTATATTTTTTGATTGTAGAAAAGGAAAGCTAACTTGTACCTCATTTGTCTGTCTGTCTGTCTGTCTGTCTGTCTGTCTGTCTGTCTGTCTGTTTGCTTATGAAGGCTCTCACTGAATAACCATGGCCACCTTGGAATTTATGGAGGTCATCCTGCCTCAGCCTCCTAAATACTGGGATTAAAGGTAAGAATATCACACCTGGCCTTGTTTTTAAGGCATTAATCCCAATCCTGAGAACCCCATATTTATGACCTAATAAAACTCTCCAAGATCCACACCTAATCCCTTCTCACTAGGGTGGGATTTTACACTGGAACTCAGGAGTGACAAAAACATTTGATTCAGGGCAGGAGAAACAGAAGCTAAGGCTCAGATGAACAGAGTTAGGAAATGGGAAAGACAGGGTTTAAGCTCGGGAATTGCTTTGAAGTTCACACTGTCTTCTAGATGGCTGCATCAGTATCCCTGGGACATGTGCTGTCCTATAGTTGCAGATACTGTGATTTTCCATTTGTCTGAACATATCATCTTGTCTACTCAAAGCTTCATCACGACAAAGTGCAGGTGGATACTGTGAAAGGTTCTATTTGCACCCTCGGCAGAAGTTACCTTTCACCTCAAGGTTATTGGAAAGGGATGGATGAGTCTCCTTTTCATTCCCACTGTGAAGACTGGAAATACTAGTATTTGAAATACCATTCAGACAGTTCAACCATTGCCACAACTGTGAATGTGTTCCATGGCTTAGCGATGCAATTGTTTGCTCATTGAGTGACTACTTCATGTGAATCAGCTCACACAGGAAAATCCTGTGAGGAAATCAATCAACCACTACCTTCAATTTGAAAGTACTTTTTAGGCATCAAGGAGTTTGAAAAACATGTATCCTGGAGCCAAGACATACTTGCCAGGTGCCTTGTGAAAACTCCACTGTCATCTCTCACTAAATCTCAACTCTTCAGTTCTCACAGTTTGAGGGTGAAGGAAAGTACACGGAGGAGAGTTTATGTGAAAGACCCACTCTGCCTTCAGGTGGGGCTGTGCTAAGAGCTCTGTTCCTTCTAGAAGTCACCAACTGTTGCTTTTGTTTTCATTCATTGCCTCTCCTGAGACTTTCCTCACAGACATGAAAAGACTTGTATTTTTAACTCTGGGGAAGAAATATGAAGGAAACATATAGGATGTAGGAAAAGTATTCCACCTTCCAGGAATGGATAACTAAATTTAATCCCTTGCTCTTGAGAAAGAAAGCAAATCTAAAGACAAACATTGTCATGAAGTAATATCTCACGGATATTACAAACTTATTGCAATCAACTGCTTGTGGCCTGCAAGATGTAGGACTCTCAGTCTGCTCCAGCCCATATCTGCTTGCATGCCGTCATGCTCTTATCATAATGATAACAGACTGAATTTCTGAAACTGTGAGCAAGTTCATAGTAATACAAACCTCTTCACAGCAATACAAACCTAACAAGACCGGAGGAATTAGGATATTGTTGCGATAGGTCAATTGATGTGTTTGCTTGGAAGACTTGGAACTTTGTTACTTTGCACTATGCAGGCAGAGGAAATGCTTTAACCACCACTTAATGGGCCATCTTAATAGGAACATGGAAGGCAGAAGAGCTAAGAGATATTTGAATTGTTGGGGGCTCTCTCAAGAGGTTTCAGAGGAGAAAAATTGTAGTATGTTACCTAAGATCATTCTTGTGATATTTGGGGAAATAAGTAGCTGTCTTTTGCCATTGTCCAAAGAGCCTGCCTGGGGTAAAAAGCGAAGATTTTTTAATTAGTTCTGTTGGGAGAAGAAATCTCAAAACAACCTAGTATAGACTCTGTCATGGGGCTATTAGTGGAAACTCTAATGAAGATTTGTGGTGAAAAGGAGCAGGGCAACTTACAAAAGTAAACCGTGAGGAGAAAAAAAAGAGTACCAGGAAGTAGAAATGAGCTAAGTCCTGTGTTCAAGGAGATACATGGATAAGAAATGAAATAAGGGAATGGTGACCTCAGGCCCAGATCCCACCCAGCCAAGCTTCCAACTTGTGGGAAGAAACTAAAGAAAATCTTAGAACCTAATGTTCTAAGTTTAACCTGGCACTGGGTAGGCAGAGGCTGTTAGATTTCTGAGTTTTAGGCCAACATGGTCTGCAGAGCAAGTTTCAAGACTGCCAAACTTAAGCAGTGAAAGACAGACGCTGGTACAGATGTAATTGGACAAGGAGGCCATGTCCCAGCCTCAGCATCAGAACTTGGCAGCTTTGACCACACAATAATGAGTTTAGAGATATGGGTAGAAGAACAAACTTATGGAATAAAGCCACTGAGACCAGGCATGCAGCATGGGTGTCCCTTAATGGGGGCCTAGTAGAAAGGCCATTGCATGAAGCTGTATATTTGAAGCCTGCATTGCCTGAGAGAAACCAAGATGTTGGAGATGCCAGAGCCATGATATCCATGCTGAGGAAAGCTGCTAACAGGGAGTAGGGCCAGCCCGGGAGAGAGAGAAAGAGAAGTGTGCTGTAGTCAAGAAAGATGAAAGGAGTTGGAGTTCTGAAGAGCATGTCAACATCAGACATGGAGATGCTGCGTTTGGAGTCTGACCAGATGGTTTTCATCCTGCTTTGGTCAGAGGTCAGCCTGCTCTGCATCGCAAGCCCCAGGCCACTCAGGAGAATGTGTAGTGAGACACATTCTAAAGAAAATAATTTATATAGTAAATATGTTTTAAATACTTGTTTTACTGTTCCTACTATTTCTGCAATGTTGGTAACTGCTCTGAGATTTCATTAATTCACAACTCTTTCTTTGTTAGGTCTACTGTTTCCCATTCTCTCTCTTCTCCTAGGCTTACACCACGTTTTCCCAGTGGTCTGCTTTTAATGGTTAATCCAGTCACAGCTAGGTAGTGTTACATGTAACACATGGAACTGGGCTCCAGTTACCTGTACTGTGCTCCATTAGGCAAAACAAAGGAATAGATCCCCCTTCGGGGGTGCCAGCCCTGCAATGCAGCTGGGCTTTCCTGCCTCTCTCCCATGTGTAGCCACTCAGCAGGGCCAAGTTCATACCCTGGAGCCAATTCAGATACACAGAACCCTCTGTTTGGAAGAAACCGACACACAGTATAATATCCTCCTGCCACAATCTTGAAATAATCTAATAATTTTATCTTTGAAACTGTAAAGATAAATTTGCCTTGAGAAAAAGTAGTAATTAACATTTTGGGATTTTGAAAGAGTCAAATTTTCTTCCCAAAAACTTAAGTTGATGCAGAAGGTGTGGAATGGGACAGAGTGCCAGAGTAAGAGAGCTTGGCACTGTTGAGGCTTACTCTAAAAGTTGGGGATTTTGTTTGTTTTGTTTCGTTTTGCTTATTTTATTGTGTTCTGTGGTGGGTTTTGTCTTGTTTGCTTTTCTCTTTCTGACATAGGGACTCATGTATCTCAGGCTAGCCCCATTTTTCTATGTAGCCAAGGATGTCTTTGAACTTGTGATTCTATACCTCCACCTCCAAGAAACTCCCCCCACAAAACTAATGACAACAGTGTTGAGAAGAGGAGAGTAGCAACCACAAGTCTTGGAGGAGATGATGATGATGACCAGGAGTGGCAGTGAATGTAGATGCCTGATTCTGAGCACTCTCGGTGTGGCTGACTGGAAAATGCATAACCATCATTCTAAGTAGTCACACATGGAGGGACTGACATCTCCTTCATGCCAAAAGTAAAAGGGTCAGGCTCTGTGGAGTTTGTGGTAAAGGATAAATTTTGTTTAATCAAAGAGTAAGAAGTAAATGGAGGGTGGAATGGAATGGCTTTTAGTCATTTAGAATGTCTTCATCTGGAATGCTTTTTAATGCCCTTAAAACATAGAGTCTGCCACAGTCAGGAAACCAAGGACAGTAAGTTGGATTCCTCCTGTCTCACTTGCTTTGTGTCCACTCTGTGTTCTACTGAATCACATGTCATGAATTTGAGAGGATAAAAGGATTACATCAAAATCTCATTATATACACACTTTTGATCCAAGCACACTATCATATTCTAAATATGGAAAGGAAATTATCACATTCTTTGATCGTGCAGCTAACAAACATTTCTTGTTGTGTGTTGAGCGTGGAGATAAATGAAGTGGAGTGTAAAAACAGACTACATGTTGCACTTGGTCCAAAGACTCTGTAGACCCTGACCAGTAAAATGGCATCATGGCATGGTAGCAATTCGAAGCCCTTGGATCTTCTAATAACACAACAAGGACAGAAAGGAGCGAGCACGTACTATGTCTAGTCTCCAACAGACAACATATGCATCTCATGGCATTCAATTTGCAAAGTCAAATTTCACTCTTGCTGTGGAATTACGGGCTCCATCTGGATCTCAATGCAGCAGAAAGGATATAAGCTTTGGAACTGGGTCAAGTGAAATCTGGGTCCCAGAGCCCCAGGGGCAGTCAGTTATGAGGACACAGATAATGGCACTGTCATCCAGCCTTTCTCTTCAGAGTGGCCGGAATTCAAAAGCAGCTGTAAGAGAGGCGAGCCTGTGGAATAGAGCACATGCAGGCAGATTGTTTTGTGTTTGTGTTTTGATTTGTGTGTGTGGTAGTAGGGGGTAGAACCCACAACTTAGCATGTACTAGGTAAATGTTCCACCACTGAGCCATATTCCCAGCCCTACAGCTTCATTTTAGCGGTGTCGTTCCCTACACCCAGAACAAAGCTAACTTTCTGTGATTAATATGCAGTTGAATCCCATGACCGTGTGGTCATGGTTTGTTATGCTCTGACCACCTGGAGCTGACAGTCACAGAGTATGACTATAAGATAGAATACGGTAGTCACACAGAGACACTAGGCGAGAATCAGCTTCCTTTACATTTGTCCAGATGTTCTGCATCAGTGGTCACATCACAGATCATCAAGATGTCCTGGCTGAAGTATTTTGCTTATCTGCACCCGAGGCAGAGGGAATCTTGTGTGATGCAGCGTAGAGAAGAACACAGGGGAGCACGCATGCAATCACTAAAACAATGACACGAAACCTCACCACTAACCTGAGTGTTTAGGGAACAAACTTATACTCTTAAACCCTTTCAACAGTTTTTCATTAAGCGCTTTCCTACACTCCCCCAAACTTGTTAACATCTGGAATTGCATGTGGTTATTGATGTTAGGTGCTTCAGGAATTATGGATTTAAAACCAGAATTGTGAACACTGGATTGGATGTTCCGTCTCTCTCTCCCTTCCTCCCCCACTCTGTCTGTCTGTCTCCCCTTCCTTACCCTCCTGTCTCCTTCTTTCTTTAACTTCTTTTTTTATTTTGAGACAAGTTCACACAGGGCCTAGAATAGTCAAACATTCACTATTTAGCTAAAGATGACATTGAACTTCTGGTCCTCCTGTCATCTCCTCCATAGTGCTGGAGTAATAGTACTTGGCCACTATAACACAGCCAGTGTCAGATATCAACTTAAAAATATAACACTTGGGGAACAAGAGGCCAAAAATATGCTGGAGATTATTTTTCTTTATTAAGCCTCTGGTAAAAATGGCGTTGCATGAATGAATGACCCTTCACTAAAAAATAAACAAAGAAATACATTTTGTGCCATTTGGAGCTCTAGCTGCTCATATAAAATGGTGGTTTTCTTTGAATGGAAATTTGATGATAGCTTCTGTTTATATTAGTTTTTAATTTTAGCCAGTATCATTCTCAAAAGAAAATTCTGAAAGCTCAAGTAGTTGTGGAAGCAAAGAGACAGCCAAGTTTGCGTTGAGTGATGCATGGGCTTCTCAATGCTTTTGTCAATGTCAGTGCAAGTCCTCCAGCTCTCTTGAGATGACTTTACAAGGTCATTTCATACAGATGACTCATCATGCTGCTGCTGGAAAATAACTTCGAAAATAAGCCATACGGAGATTGGAAAGAGCCTGGTTTCTCTTTATGACAGTTATGAAATCAGACAAAATAGCTTTGAATCCAAAGAAATGAGCTAGGCCATTGGAAAATGAATCTGCTTATCTTGATTATACAATTTTGTCTTGATATTATTTTGGTTCCTAAAAATAATAGATTTCTCAAAAATAATGTGAGCATCCCTGTAGCCACCAGTGTCTCAGCTATTTGGACATCTGCAACCTTAATGAGGCGGATGCCAAGCTTAAATACAAACATCTATAGCTATTGACCTGGGAAGCATGCATTTAGTATTCCAGACTAAAAGTACACTTCAGGAATGGATGTTCATGGGTAATAGTTGGTTTTTAGCCAGTACATCACTGAATAACTTGCTTTGCTGTTTTGTTAGGAATATCTGTGTTCAAATCTATACACATTAGATGTTCTTTGTTCCATCAGCATCCCTGGGGTATTGAAAGGGACGCGATGCTTTACTATGATGCAAAGGAGGGTAGCTGCTACTTTATTGTTCCCTCATACAGTATTTTTTAAAAACTGTTGCTTTAATCAAAAATTCAAATGAAACTCCAGGTGCTTTCCCTTTGACACTGGGTGCACTGACGATAGACTCAAATGCTGTTGTTATGTGACAGTTTCTCAGTTTCCGCTAAGCATTCAGACACAGCACCACTGTGACGTACATCCGTGGAAATACTGCTCTTCATCTGCGTTACTCTATTAACACAAACCAAGTAAGTCAGTTGGTGCCAGATCCATTCTGGGTTTTCTTTTGAGTCGCTGAATTGTGAGACCTTCTTAAGCATCAGACTCATCTCTGCAGCCTCAAGGACATAATAGACCTCCAGGGATGATCTCAAGCCTTAGGACTCTACCTTCGGCTTCTGGGGTGGGGGAGGGATGCTACTTACCATCACACTGTTTCAGCAGAAGACTCTCTCAGAGACAACAAGGTCTGAGAAAACATAAGATTATTGTAGAAGCTGTGCCCATGATGGTGGTGTGTCCTTGTCCTGTGTATATTGATTAATCCATTATTTATCCATAATGCTTTGGAAATACATCCAGGGCTTAACCCTCTAACATATTACATACAAGGTTATTGGTATTAAAAATCTCGCAGCTCTGTATACCTTGAAGGGTGAAAGAACTCAAGCAGATTTGGTTCATCGACCCGTGGCAATTCATTTGAGATCTCATGTTTGTTTACGTATGAAGAGCGTTAGTTCTGAGTCTGGTGATCATGCAAAGTCTGTCATTGTTTCTTAAGGGAAAGTAACAGAGGCTTGACTGTTAAAAGACTTAACTGAAGTGTGTCTTCTATGAAAAGGTAAAAGCTATGACAAGTGTTCTTACCATATGACACAGGCAACCTACCAACTGATTACTATTGTCTGTAATAACATTAGCTTAACCAAGTTCTGTTATTAAAAATCTTGATTCTGGGCCACTGAGATGGCTCAGCTGACAAAGGTGCTTGCTGCCAAGCTCAGCTGCATGAGTTCAATTCCTGGGACCCACGTGGTAGAAGGAGAGAATCAGCTCCTGCACATTGTCCTGTGGTTTCCACGCATTTAATAAATAAATGTGACTATGTTTAATTACAACCTTTTATCATTTTGAGTATTTTATACATGAGGACTACACTTACATCATTTCTTCCCCTCTCTGTCCTACCTTCTGATGTCCTTTCTCCTTCTGAAATTCATTACCTCTTCCTGTTTAATCATTTTTGTTTTAATAATTATATACGTTAAAATATGTTAAAATTTCACATATATATGAATTTCATATTGTGGTAAATTTTCTACAGAGTCTATTTGGGGAGCTCCCTAATAAGTTATCAAAACCCCAAGTTATCAATCTTAAACACATGTACACACAAGTCACAGTAAATATACATTTTTTTTGATCATGGTTCTGATCATAAGTAATCATTCATCCTGTATTTATTACTGTCCAATTATTTGCCAAGTACAAATATTCGTTAGTTTAGATACCATCAGTTTAAAGGAAATGAAAGTAAAATTAAATACAGTTGAGGCTCATTATTGAAAGTATTTATATTCTGTAGAGTTTCTTATTTCAGCATCAGCAAATAATAAATCATTGCACTCTGGAGAAATACAGGGTAATATTCCTATAAACCTCTAGTCACAACATTTTCATCAAACTCCCAATGCATAGCCTAGTTTTATGTGTTTCTATTTTAACGTGCTGCAGTTAACATATATTATGTGTCATTAAAATTGAACCCATGGCCGACAGAACATAATTTATACAAGAAGGAATTGTATATAACACAGGTATAAGATTCACCAAAGTGTTTTTCTGTATCTAAAAACACGAGATACACTGTATAGTGCTTTGACACAGAGCAGCATACTTGATCAACAGCAAAGCCATAGAACCAACAGAGAAAATGGGAAGAAGTTTCACCAAATTAGTTGCAAGAGAACCTGTGTGTTTCCAGAAGTGTCCACGAACACACCTTTATTGTTGATCTAGAAGAATGCGCAAATAATGAAGTTGGGCCATCAGTAGAGTCGAGTTGAAAGTACAAATTCATTACATATTTATTAATTAAAAATGAGGGCAAAACAAAATCTAGTCCTGACAAGAACTTAAGGGTGTGGGGGAATATGAGGTGAAATTGTTTGGAGTTTCAGCTTAAAACAGGGGTGGGAAAATCAACAATGTAATGGCAAGCCAAGAACACTGGACATTTCTATCCTGCCCTTGCTTCTCCTTTGGCGCCTGGAGGAAGGATAGAAACACTCCTCAGCTCATTCAGAAAGAACGTACAAACGTCCAGAAAGCCCAGTGAGCTAGCCTGTGCCCCCCCTGTCCTGGTCTTCTGGAGTACTACTCTGTGGTTATATACATGCACAGGGGCCGTTAACCCTCCGGTTCCTCATGCAGCACGGGGAAGCTCATGGAGGAGGGTGCAGTTCTGTTCGTTGAGAGGTGTGTGAATCGATGTCTGCACAAACAGAAAGAAGTAAAACTGATTGTCTAAGAAATATATGAGACCCTGCTCACAGAAGCCAACTGATGTATTTTAGAGTCCGGAACATTTTATTCTGCTAAAAATGAAGTACATTTTCTCAAAGTTATAGAAGTAATTACTTGCAGGATCTAGGTAGAAGGGACCTGCTTTAGATGACAAATTTGTTTGGAAGAATATATACATTTATATACTGCAAATTAAATAAAAGTTTAATTTTGTAAATGGTTGAATTGTTACAGTGTCTGTGTGGTATCATTAAATGTCAATTTAGTACATCTTGAAAATGAAGCACATTTTTTAAAAGTCATTCATGGTTAATTTAAAGATGAGAAAAAAATCTAAATCCAAGCAAAGATCAATTTACTTATCTAATCTAAGTGTTATAAGCCAGAGAAGTTAGTCCTGTGTCAGACTTCTGCAAAATCAGCCTTAAACATGAATCAATAACATACAGTAAGATAGTGAACCATGCAGATGTCTAAGTAATCTCTCTACTAGCTTTTTATCTATAACAGAAGGTGTATTATCCATAAACTGGCTACATATCATAATTACTTAATCCAATAAGGAGTTCAAAACCATATATAAGACTGGCCATAAATAAGTATCCTGCTGTAAGCATAGAGGAGGACAAATTAGGAAAATGTGCCAGGTACCTCACATGATTACAAGCTCTAATATAAAAATAATTTGTGAATAGAAAGAATAAAGGATTAAATTTCAAAGCAAAATGGGCTAAGAATATGAACAGAAAATTCTTCAAGACAAAGCTAGTACAAAAGGCTCCTAACTGTGTGGAAATGTGGACAGCCTTCCTAACTCTCCACCAAGAAATCACATTCTACCCTACCTACTGCCAGAACTGTACAGGCTGGTCACCCTCTAAGCTGTGTTCTCCGTCTGGCTTGTTCCTTCATTACTAACTATAGTCTCCATTTCTGTTTCACGCCATCCTCTTCTTCCTCTGCATTTTTTTTCTAATACCACCAGCAATACTGGATTTGGCCCTGCCTCGTGTAAGAATATGGCCTCATTTTACATCTGCAAATTACATCCTGTTTCCAAATAGGGACCAAGACTTGAATGCATCCTTTATGTGTGTTGATACAATTTGACAAGCTGCAACATATCATTGTTATTGGGTCACTCCTCTGTTTAGGATATTTTGTAGGTACAGTTTAAACACTTATTATTTAGATACAAGTACACTGGAATGGTCTCTTCTATTCCACTGAGTATACATGGATTCATGTTCTTACACTTAAATATGCACATGTTACGTAGTGAATATATACACTGACACATTTTCTAAATGTATTTCAGTGGGAACGCTTATTCATTTATACTTATAGATGAGTGCACAGACCTATTGTGACTAAACAAAATTGACAGATTTCATTTACACTATTATTCAATGTATCGATGCTGAAAGAGCATTACTTTTTGGATAATCGCTGTCCTCGGTGTCACTTGCCATTATCGAATTAAGCACTAGCAATTACCTACACCTATAATGATTCTGCAGTGAGGTCATACATGACATAGTGATCACAAATTTCACACTTACTCTACCCCCAATCACTCCTGCAGCTTCGTGTCCATGTAGCAGTCAGGATAGGATGTGATTTGAAATGTTCTTTTACTTGGCTTGCACAACAGAATGGAAACGTGTCGCCATGGACACCTCTTTCGTTCCTAGGCAATGCCAGACACTTTGTAGGCTTGACCTTTTCACTGTGATCTGTTTCTTGTTCTCTCCAAATTAGTTCATGCATTAGTGGTAAAGTTCAAACCCTGTGGAGTGTGATGAAGCAACGACTAACCTGTCCTTTTCTCTCAGAGAGAGGTGAGGTGAGCAAGGATCTGAGGACAAAGCTACCAGGGGGAGCTGGGAGGAGCACCACACACACCTTCTTCTCCTCACCCGTCGCTGGGAGGAGCACCACACACACCTTCTTCTCCTCACCCGTCGCTGGGAGGAGCACCACACACATCTTCTCCTCACTGGCCTGGGTGTTCCTTCTCTTTCCATTTCCATGCTGCATTCTTGTTTAAGGACAGGAAAAGGGTGCTCACTTGGTTGTACATTTATGAATGTCCATCTGTGCCAGAGTCTAAGTGTGAATTATCTGAATAGAATGGATGTGTTCACCTCGCCCTGGTCCACACATGAAGAAGAATAGGGGCCTGCTCCTCTTCCTTGGGATGCTCCAGTCATCCAGTCATCGGGTTTTTTTTTTTTTTTTTTTTTTTTGGTTTTTGGTTTTTTTTTTTGTTCTACTCCGTGTTCTTCCAAGTGAGGGCCTGGGAGCAAAAGCAGAAAGGTCATGATGTTATGACTTCCTTCCTCACAGACCTTTACATTTTTTATTACTTTTTTCCAGGAGTGCTAACACTGAGAAATATTTTTCTAATAATTCCAGGATGGTACATTGATGACAATACCATCCCCAAGAGGATTTCCTGAAGTAAGATTCTGGGGGCTGTGTGCCAGAACCAGAATGTCGGTTGCTGGTGTAACTAGTTACCCCACAGGATTTAAAGGTCAAATAATGGTTCTGCATTTACAGAAACTTTGAACAAACTCCATTTTAAAGATTTATTTTCATTCCCCTCTCTGCCGTGTGTGTTGTTAGGTTGTTTCTGCTGTGCGCATGACCCAGCACATGCATGCAAGCCCTCCAGAGACACAGGAGCAGGCATCGGATCACAGGAGCTGCCATTACAAGGGCTTGTGATCCTCCTTGCCGGGAAGCTAGGAACAGAATTCAGGTCCTTCAGAGGAGCAATGAGAATTCATAGCTGCTGAATCATCTCTTCAACACAACATTACGTTCTTTCTGGCTGAAAGTTTTACATAGTAGATTGACAAACTGATGTCTTTTTTTTTTTTAACTCATCCCTTGACAAATTATGTGAAACCAAAGTTTACCAAGAACTCATTGAACAGTCCTGGAAGACTGTTCCGTAGTCAAAGCTCCTGCAGCACCAGGATGGATCCCAGAACCCATGGACCTGGTGGCTGCACTGGCTTCTATGTAATGTCAACCTCAGGAATGTCAAAGTAATTAAACACAAAGCAACTTTAGCTAAATGCCCCTTGACATCAACAAGGGTGCTGAGAATGGGAACAGAAATAGGCAGAAATGATGGCTTCCCCAAAGTGGACATGTCCTCATCTGAAAAACTCCAAGCATAAAACCTTTTGCACTGAGGCTAAGAGGAAATTATTCTGATTCTCAGATGGACCTAGTACAACCACTGGGATCCTCAGAAACTGTGTCTTTCTCAATCATTTCCAAACGTGGTAGAGAAACCAAAGTCAACATGTTGCTGAAGGAATGCTCCCCTCCTCTGTCCTCACATCCGGGAGTATTAAATCACAGACTGATTGATTGGCTGGAGCCCTTTTGGGCATCGGCATTCCTGGCAGTGAGGAGGAGGGAAAGGAACTAATGTGTGAAAGCATGTCAGTGCCCCAAGAACCTGAAAGACAAGAGAACGGTTTCTCTGTGGAGTTGCCAGAACAAAACACAGCTGTCTGGTCTCTGATTTTAGTCCACTGAGACCCATGTCATCTTTCTAACGAGCAATTACTACGTTTACTGCAGTTTGCTGTACTGACGTTAGAAAGCAGACCATCCCTGCACGCACTGAAGGGAGGGCCCACGGAGCTCTCTGCCCTCCATCTGTCCTCTTTGACTTGCCCCTACATTTTGTCCAAACTGTTCCTCACCTGTAGATGGGTCAATGGGCTCTGTCGCTAGCCTGCTTCATGTCCTCCAGAGCTCCATATCACACCCAGGAAAGAGAATCGTTATAAAAAAAAATTACAGGAAAAACAAAACAAAAATTGTGCATATTGATTGTGCAGTGTGGTCTTCTGAAACATGTTTATCTCTAATCATATTGAGTATAGCTGTCACTTCAAACACTTAGCATCACTTTTTAAAAACTTTTTTAGTTAATACTTTTTTTTATTTTACATATCGATCCTGGTTCCCTCTCCCTTCCACCCTCCCATGCCCTTCACCAACCCTCCCATCCCATCCCCCACCTACTCCCCAGGGAGGGGAGGCCATCCATGAGGGATCATCTGTCAAGTCTTTTGGGATAGGGCCTAGGTCCTTCTCTGTGTCTCTAGGCTAAGGGAGTGTCCCTCCATGGGGAATGGGCTCCCGAAGATCTTTCGTGCACTAAAGATACATCCTGGTTCCACTGTCAGAGGCCCCATAGACTGCCCAGGCCTCCTAACTGACACCCACATTGAGGGGTCTTGGTCAGTCCTATGCTAGTTTCCAAGCTATCAGACTGGGTCCATGAGCTCCCCTTGTTCAGGTCAGCTGATTCTGTGGGTTTCTGTAGTCTGTTCTTGACCCCTGTGCTCATCACTCCTCCCTGTCTGCAACTGGATTTCAGTTTGGCTCGTGTTTAGTTGTGGATGTCTGCTTCTGCTTCTGTCAGCTACTGGATGAAGGCTGTAGGATGGCATAGTCATCTATCTCATTATTTAAGGCAGCCTCTCCACTATTGCTTATATTGTTAGTTGGGGTTATCCTTGTAGATCTCTGGACATTTCCCTAATGCCAGATTTCTCTTAAAGCCTATAATGGCTCCCTCTATTGTGGTATCTCTTTTCTTGCTCTCTTCTATTCTTTCCTGACTCAATCTTTCTACTCTGTATGCCCACCTCTCCCCTCCTCTTCTCTCCTTCTCTTTCTCCTTAACTCCCTCTCCCCTCCCCCCATGCTCCCAATTTGCTTGGGAGACCTTGTCCCTTTCCTGTTCTCAGGGGCACCATGTATGTCTCTCTTAGAGTCCTCCTTGTTTCCTAGTTTCTCTGGCGGTGTGAATTATAGGCTGGTGATCCTTTGCTTTATGTCTAAAATCCATATATGAGTGAGTCATACCATGTTCCTCTTTTTGAGGCTGAGTTACCTCAGGATGGTTTCTTCTAGTTCCATCCATTTGCCTACAAATTTCAGGATTCCTTTTTCCCCCCTCTGAGTAGTGCTCCATTGTATAAATGTACCACATTTTCTCCTTCCATTCTTCTTGATCAATGTCTATCGCCATGCACAAAACTTAAGTTCAAATGGATCAAAGACCTCAACATAAATCCTAGATGTTGAGAGGCATCTAGGTTGCTTACAGTTTATGGCTATTACAAATAATGCTACTATGAACATAGTTGAACAGATATCTTTGTTGTATGAGTATGCACCTTTTGAATGTGCACCTTTTGGGTATATGCCTAAGAGTGGAATTGCTGGATCTTGTGGTAGACTGATTCTTAATTTCCTGAGGAACCCCATACTGATTTCCAAACTGGCTGGAGGAGTTTGCGCACCCACCAGCAGTGGAGGAGTGTTCCCCTTTCTCCACATCCCCTCCAGCATAAACTGTCTTTGGTGCTTTTATTTTAGCCATTCTGACAGGAATAAGATGATATCTCAGACTTGTTTTGATTTGCATTTCCATGATGACTAAGGATGTTGAACACTTTCTTCAGTGTCTTTCAGCCATTTTAGATTCCTCTATTGATAATTCTCTATTCAGTTCTGTACCCCACTTTTTCATTGGATTATTTGGTGTCTTGGTAACTAGCTTCTTCTTGAGTTCATTGTATTTTTTGAAATCAGCTCTCTGTCAGATGTGGGGTTGGTGAGTATCTTTTCCTATTCTGTGAGCTGCCATTTTGTCTTGTTGACTGTGTCCTTTGCCTTAGAGAAGCTTCTCAGTTTCAGGAGGTCCCATTCATTGTTGAGCTCAGTGTCTGTGCTACTGGTGTTATGTTCATGATGCGGTCTTCTGTACCAATTTGTTCAAGGTTACCTCCCACTTTCTCATCTAAGAGGTTCAGTGTGGCTGGATTTATGTTGAGGCCTTTGATCCATTTGAACTTAAGTTTTGTGCATGGCGATAGACATTGATCAATCTGCAGTCTTCTACACACCATCATCCAGTTGTGCCAGCACCATTTGTTGAAGATGCTTTCTTTGTTCCATTGTATAATTTTAGCTTCTTTATCAAAGAGCAGATGTTCATAGGTGTATGGGTAATATCAGAGTTTTCAATTCTATTTCATTGGTCTACCTGTCTATTTTTGTGACAATACCAAGCTGTTTTCAAGACTATAGCTCTATAATAGAGCTTGAAGTCAGAGATGGTAATACCTCCTGAAGTTCCTTTATTGTACAGGGTTGTTTTGACTATCCTGGGTCTTTTGTTTTTCCATATAAAATTGAGTATTATCCTTTCAAGGTCAGTGAAGAGTTGTGCTGGAATTTTGATGGGAATTGCATTCAATCTGTAGATTGCTTTTGGCAAGATTGCTATTTTTTACTATGTTTATCCTACCTATCCAAGAGCATTGGAGATCTATTTTCTGGTATCTTCTTCAATGTCTTTCTTTAAAGACACAAAGTTCTTGCTATATAGGTCTTTCACTTGTTTGGTTAGCATTACCCCAACATATATTATGTTGTCTGTGGCTGTTGTAAAGGCTGATGTTTCTCTGATTTCTTTCTCAGCACCTTTTATCATCTGTATGTAGTAGGGCTACTGAATTTTTTGAGTTAATCTTCTATCCTGCTAATTTCCTAAAGGTGTTTATCATCTGTAGGAGTTCCCTGGTAGAGTTTTTTGGGTCACTTACATGTCATCATGTCATCTGCAAATAGTAAGAGTTTGACTTCTTCCTTTCCAATTTGTATCCCCTTGATCTCCTTTTGTTTTCTTATTGCTCTTGCTAGTACTTCACGTACAATATTGAAGCGATATGAAGAGAGTGGACAGCCTTTTCTTGTTCCTGATTTTAGAGGAATCACATTGAGTTTCTCTCCATTTAGTTTAACATTCCCTGTTGTTTCACAGTACATTGTTTTTATTATGTTTATGTACATTTTTGTTATCCCTGATCTCTCCAAGACCTTTATCTTGAAGGGGTGTAGGATTCTGTCAATGGCTTTTTCTAGTGAGATGATCATATGATTTTTCTTTTTTAGTTTGTTTATATGGTGGATTACATTGATAGATTTTTGGATGTTGAACCATCACTGCATCCCTGGGTTTCTCTGATGTGTTCATGGATTCTATTTGCCAGTATTTTATGGAGTATTTTTGCATCAATGTTTATGAGAAATATTAGTTTGTAGTACTCTTTCTTAGTTGAGTCTTTATGTGGCTTATATATCAAGGTAATTGTAACCTTGTAGAAAGAGTTTGGCAATGAACCTTCTGCTTCTATTGTGTGGAACAATTTGAGGAGTATTGGTATTAGCTGCTCTTTGATTTCTGGTAGAATTCTTCACTGAATCCATCTGGCCCTGGGCTTTTTGGCTGGCAGACAGACTTTTAATGACCTCTTATATTTCATTGGGAGTTATAGGCCTGTTTAAATTGCTTATCTGTGCTTGATTTAATTTTGGTAAGTGATATCTATCCAGAAACTTGTCTGTTTCCTTTGACTTTTCAAATTTTGTCAAAGTTTTTAAAGTATCACCTTAAGAGTCTCTGGATTTCTTCAGTGTTTGTTGCTATGTCCTCCTTTTCATGTCCGATTTTGCTGATTTGCATGTTCTCTCTTTGATTTTTGATTAGTTTGGATAATGTTTTGTCTCTCTTGTTGATTTTTCTCAAAAAACCAACTTTTTGTTACATTGATTCGTTGTATTCTTTGTTTCTACTTTATTGATTTCAGTACTCAAATTTGATTATTTCTTGGTGTCTTCTCTTCCAGGGTGAGTGATGGGAGATGTGATTCTGTATATATGTTTCTCATACTGTTAATAAAGCCCTGTGGCCAATAGAAAACTAGATAGGTGGGGCTAGGAGACTAGGAGGAGGAAGAGGAAGTAGTAGGTGGAGTCGAGATGTAGCCTGGGAAGAAGCAGGAAGCCTGCCGCGCGGCTCCCCGATAAGACAACCACGTGGAAATACTTAGATAAGTAGAAATGGGTTAATAATTAAGGCAGAGCTAGCCCATTAACAATAATGGTAACTGGCCAACAGGATTGTATCAAATACAGAGTCTCTGAGTGTTATTTGGGGCTCACGTGGTTGCAGGACAATGGCGGCAGAACCAGCAGCAGCGGGAAACCTACCGCAACAGGTGAGTTTGCTTCTTTTTGTTCCAGATCTTTCAGTTATGCTGTTAATTCTCTAATATGACTATTCTCCAGTTTCTTCATGTGGGCATTTAGTGCTATGAACTTCCCTCTTAGTACTGCTTTCAAAGTGTCTCACCAGTTCGAGTATGTTGTATCTTCATTCTCATTGAATTCTAGGAAGTCTTTAATTTCTTTCTTTATTTCTTTCTTGATCCAGGAATGGTGCAATTCACATTTTTTAGTTTCCATGAGTTTGTAGGGTTTCTGAAACTTATGTTGATGTTAAATTCTTTCTTTAAAGCATAGTGACCTGATAAGACCCAGGGGTTATTCCATTTTTTTCTTCTTTCTTTCTTTCCTTTTTTTTTAAATCTGTTGAGGTTTGATGTGTTGCCTAGTATGTGGTTGATTTTAGAGATGGTTCCCTGTGGAGCTGAGAAGAAGGTATATTCTTTTGTGCTTGTATGGAATGTTCTGTAGATGTTTGTTAAACCCAATTGGGTCATAACTTGTGTTAGTTCTTTTGTTTCTGGTCCTGTCCAGTGGTGAAAGTGGGTTGCTGAAGTCTCCCACTGTAAGTGTGTAAGGTTTTATGTGAGATTTGAGTTTTAGTAATGTTTCTTTTACAAACATGGGTACCTTTGTATTAGGGTCATATATGTTCAGAATTGAGACTTCATCCTGATGGATTTTTCCTGTGATGAATATCAAATGGCATTTTTCAACTCTTTTGACTGATTTTTAGTTTAAAGTCTAATTTGTAGGATATTAAGATAGCTACACCAGCACTTCTTAAAGGTTAAAACAACAATCAAAATCCTTTTCTCATTTTCTCTTTGAGATATGGAGTATACAGTCTCTCACTATGGTCAGTCTACTGAGAGCACACTAATCCTTTTTCCTGTTTTCCATAATGTAAACTTAGCTGCCTAGATTTTACCCATGCCTTCTCTCTCACCACCCTCCCTAACCTCTAGTGATGTCATTCTGCATTTCACTTCTGCAAGATCAACTTGTGTGGATTTAGCATGTGAGTGAGGTCATGGAGTGTTTTTATTTCTGTGTCTGACTTATTTTTCTCAACATAATTGTCTCCAATTCAATCTGCTTTATCACAAATGACAAATGTTACATTTTCCTTTTGCCTTTTTTCTTTTCCTTTTGCCTTTTTAAGCAGGGTATCTTTGTGTAGTTCTTGATAGCCTTGAACTTCCATCAATATTCCTTCCTCTGTCTTCCAAGTATCAGGGTTTCAGGTATGCACCATTATGACAGTTACATTCACTTTTCTGGCTAAGTGGTACACTATTATGCACAAACACCACATTTTCTTTATCTATCCAGCCACTGATGCATTGATGGACACAGATATATCTCACTTCTTGACTACTTGACTATCATGGCTACAGCACATTGGTCTCACTCCCTTTGGGTAGACACTAAACAGTGGGATTGCTAGATATTGCTGTGGTTGTGCTTTTAATTACAAGAGGTATATTCCCAATGTTTCCATGGGGCTGTACTAATGTATAATCCAGCAGACAATGTGCTTGGTTTCATTTCTCTCCATGAGCTCATGATTATTTTCTGTCATTTTGATAGCAGCTATTCATAATGTAACAAACTTGTGTGCCCCTTACTATCAGAGTTAATGTTCCTGCCAGACATTTGTGCATCTTCTTTTAAGAAATATTTATTTAGCTCTATTGTCCATTTTAAAATTGAGTCATTCTTATTTCATTGCTTTTGAATTCTTTTTTATTTTAGTTCTCAGACCCCTTTCGAAATTATCATCTGAAGTGTTTTTCTCCCTTTCTAAGCTTATGCCTTATTATTTCTTATAGCAAAGAAGCATTTAATGTAAATCCATCTGTCTGTTTCTACCTTCATTCTCTGTGCTTGTGGGGTCCTGGCTCCCAAGTAACTGCTGAGCCTTATAATGTGAAGAGTTTTCTATGAGTGCCTTCCTAGTATTTCCAAGGTTTAGGGTCATTACATTCAAGTCCCAGTTCCATTATGAGAGGACATTTATAAGGAACAGCATGCCTCAGATCTATTTGAGAGGACATTTATAAGGAACAGCACATCTCGAATCCGTTTGTTACTGCTTCTGTCAGCCTGCAATTTCACTTGAGGCTACTCATGTCCCCTCCTCGCTCTAAGTCGGAGAGTCCCAAACTTTCTTGGTTAATACATTCCATAGTATCTTAATGAATTTTTCATGGCATCCCTAGGCAGAAGTAAATGCTTAATAGTCTCCTTTATTACATACTTTGTTACAATTTGCTAGTTCTGAACAGTGTAATGAATATTTATGTTCTAACGTAATAGCCAGTTGAGACATAACTCCTATAAACTGGAAAATATTTAATTGTTTTCTTAAATAGCCACAATTCTAATGGGGTATCTTTAACTTTAGGGTGTCCAACAACTTCTCAGACTTTGAGATCAAATTGAACACACTCAGCCTCATTTTCTGTTCCACACTGGCTGCCTAGTATACTTACATGTATCACATTAGTACCCAAAAGCCTAGTTTCACAGGAATATAAGGGAAATGTGTGTAGTATACTGTTAAACTACTTTGAGATGGTAGCTGTGTGGCAATGCCAAGAGGAAAGTATGATAGCCCTTCCGGCTGTGTCCCAAGGTGCCCTGGGGCACTGCAGCAAGCTCACAGGGATAGTTCAAAATACTTAAAGTTGTATTTAAAAACTAGAGCTGAGACCCTTAGTGATTTCCTTTGCCACACTTGTTATGGCCCACTCTCACCTTACCAATTTTCAGCCTTCTTTGTGCACAGATTCCATCGCCTATTGCATCATTTTGGTCAACTCCCATGCTCAACTCCACTTTAAACCCATTCCTAGCCTTTCTTGGGATTTAATTTAAATGTCATACCTTTTCCTCTGGGAAACTTCCGCTAGCTTTCCCATCATCATGGGAATTCGTTTCCTCTCAGAGAATTTAGCATACCACATTGTCATCTGCTCATCAATCTGTCTTCCTTCTTCACAAGCTGAGCCTGGCAGCACAGACTTGTAAACCCAGATACTTATGGGGTAGAGGCAGAAGGACCACAAGGTTGACACCGTGAAATCATGTCTCAAAATGAAAAATAAAGAGAGGACTGAGGAAGAACTCAGCAGCTGAAGACTTGCCTTGAATGCTCGAGGCCCTAGATCAAAGCCCCAACACTGCAAAACCGCGTCAAAAGCAAAGCACTGGTTGAAGTTACATAGTGATCCCAGTGTCTAACCAGCATGTGCGTTTACTGATGTCAGTGAAGGACTGGTGTACATCATAAGGGGAGGGTTTGGGGGCTGCTTCAGCCTCCTGCCTAGCTCTGTGCCTGAGACCACAAAGGAACGTGAGCCCATCTTTTGCCTATGATTTGTCTCCTCTTCTGTGAGATGGGAGGAACAGCTCTCTCAGTGTCCCGACCATCCTCATAAACAACAACGCGATCTGAAAAGTCCACAAAAAATGCTTTTCTCTTTTAGGCAAATACACTGAATGAGGATGTGTAAACCCAAATGAAAGTTTGCAGACGTGTATTCATCAAAATCCTTTACAGGATTTTTTTTTTTGAAACAATCATTTTACATATTAATCCCCCCTTCCCTCTCTCTCCCATTCTCCCATCCCCCATACTAGCCCCCCAACCCACCTCTTACCCCCTCCCCAAGGACAGTGAGGCCTTCCATGGGGAAATCATCAAAATCTGTCACATCATTTGGGGGAGGGCCTAGGCCCTCCTCCATGTATCTGAGCTAAAATAGTTTCCCTCCATGGGGAATGGGCTCCCAAAGTCCACTTGTGCACTCGGCATAAATACTGGTTCCACTGTGAGAGGTCCCATGGACTGCCCAGGCCTCCTAAATGGCACCCACACTCAGTGGGTTGGGTTTGGCCCAATACTGGTTCCCTGTGCTCTCAATAGGTCAGGTCAGCTGTTTCTGTATGGTTTTCCAGCACGATCTTGACTCCTTTGCTCATCCCTCCTCCCTCTCTACAACGGAATTCTAGGAGTATGGCTCAGTGCTTAGCTGTGGGTGTCTGCTTCTGCTTCCATCAGCCACTGGATGAAGGCTCTAGGATGGCAATTAAGATAGTTATCATTCTCATTTTAGAAGAAGGACATCAAAAGCGGCCTCTCTACTATTGCCTAGATTCTTAGTTGGGATCATCTTTGTGGATTTCCCTAGTGCCAAATTTCTCTTTAAACCTATAATGGCTCCTTCTATTATGGTATCTCTTTTCTTGCTCTCCTCTATTCTTCCCCTGACTCAATCTTCCCGATTCCTAATGTTCTCTTCTCCACTCCTCTTCCCCCTTCTCTTTTTCCTCCCTCCCTCCCTTCCCCGCAATTCTTCATTGGTGACTTTTTCCATGATTCTGAGTCCATATGACTGCATAATATCTCTGCATAGAGTCAAGCACCAAACTACAGATTCTTCCTAGTACCTCCCCCATACCCTGTTCCAAGAAGACTCTTCCTCCCTTTCTGTTCATAAAGGACATGACCTGATTACACACACACACACACACACACACACACACACACACACACACACACACACACACAGACATGCATATAAAACTTTATATTATATAAGTACTATATTTAAAAACATTTTTTACCTTGCTGTTTTCTCTACCTCATTAGCTGGCTCCCTATTCCCACAGTATTAAAAATCCAACACTGTTGGACTCTGACATTTGCTGCTGTGTCTTAGCAAATGTGAAGTAACTCAGAGGACAAAATTTCTCCCATAGAGAATTCCTTCCTAAAAGTGATAGAATGTAAAAGTGATATGACCCCTTTCATCCCAAAGTTGCTTAAGACTCTGGGTTCTCATTAAACTGTTATTACTTACTTCATTTCCTTTCTTGGTTTCAATAGTCTCTAATTGGTAATAGAGCCAACAACAGATACTTAAAGTGACTGAGCACTACAGGCTATTTGGTAATTTTACCAAATACATCCACTTTTAGCACAGTAACAATATGTATTCTCGTCATTATAGTGATACTATAAACTCATTTCACTAAAGGTATTAATGACACATTTTCTATTAATTGTTACAGTGATCTAATTTTCTTTCAGGTAATGTAGTGTTTATTTTAATCAAATAGGTCCAGGAAGTTCTTTATCACCAATTTCCTAAAATGTAGCTGGGGGATAGGCAGCAAGAGTTTAAAACATATATTTGTAGAAATCTTAATTATCAACTGATTTTATGACCACTAATGAATAGGCATCTTCCCAGTTCTTGACCACACCTTTTCAGCATTTTTGAATCTCCTTTCTAAAACTGGTTGCCTGTGGCTCTACTGTGACTCACCTCTGAGAAGAAAATTTCTCTTTTTCTCTTCTGTTTAGGTAAAAAAAAAATTAGGATCCTTAATTTCCATTACAGAAAAAAAAGCATCTTGCCTCATCATTGAAAGCAGCTTGCTTCTTTATAATTAATGCAAAAACTCAAAATAGATGCCCTTCAGTCATTCTCCAGAGAACTTCAGTCAAAAACAGATTTCAGATTAATGGTATTCAGAAGGCATCATTAACACAGCATCTATGTCTGGTTCTCTTCTTCTAGCAAGTCCCAGGAAAGTATGCACTTGGACAGCTTTGCTTAATTGTCTTTCAGACTGCTTCCAGTGCCAATGTACCCACTGCCTCTGCCAAATGCTGCTCTCGCTGTGTTAAGTACCACCACCACATTAGACAATGCTACCATTTCTAGCAGAAACTATTATCTCCTTCTGGATGGCACCAGCTCTTCCCTGGTGCTACCCACTCTGTTGGTTGCCACTGCAGATGCTACCATTGAAAAACATGATCGTCTGGAAGCATTATACCACAAGGACACCCTGTTCCTTAACATCTACTGGTGCAAGACATCATCATGAAAAGGGCACTCTGGTGGGCGTTCTCACTCACTTGCTAGACACACTCAGACATTCTCAGATCCAGCTAATGACTCCACATGGGCTCAAGCGTGTTACAGCACATCTATGCATTTGTTTCTTCCCTATTAAAACAAGACAACAATGACATGATTCTACATATAAGGGTAAGGCAGTAGTTTATAGGCATGTAGGGCTACACACAGTGAGATCTAAGGGCAGCAAAGTACATTTTCTAGAAAGAAAGTGAAAGACATATTAACATAAAGCCATATGCTAAATGTTTAATTGATTAATGAGGACATTAGTGACACATCAAACTAATTTCAAAAGCATTTAAGAAACTGAAAGCTTACATGTATTAGGTAAGTCAAAAGAAAAAGAAGAAATGAAGTAAAGAAAAACTGTAAGAAGGTATTAAAATATTGTGTCTGTGTTAAGTGTTAACCTACTTAAGTATCCCACAGAGTAATTGCATGATAAACTTTCAGGTTAGCTCCCTTATGAGACAGAAATATACCTGTGTCTGCATGCAAATCAAGCACTAAATAACACGGTATCTGTAAGTATGCCTCTGGTGAGGTAAATAAACATTCAGCAAGCTTATCAAACAAGACCCTAATGATATTCAATGGGCATGCCTCCTTGCATATCTAACTTACATGTAGGTTTGGATAATATTTTATTTGTATAGTCCCCTAAATTGGTCATAGGCAATCTAGAGAAAGTATTCTAAATTACACAAAAAAAAGGCTAGTCTCATGTTAGATTAAGAAGAGGCAATTACTCCTTTGAGCCGCCTTGATCTTGATCAACAACCAGAGTCACTCAGAACTGAGAAGCTACCTAACACAGAGTGCCAACTTCTACATCAGTGTTATTATGTGCAGCTGGAACTTTGTAAACTAAGTACCAAGCTGACCAATAGGGGGAGGGGGCTTTCCATTTGAATTTATATAGAAAGTCAAGCCAGGTACTTTATTCATGGACTTGTTATAGATCAAATGAGCTTTACTCCTTAAGATAAAACGTATCTATTTATATTGAAAAAGATTTGTCTTTGTTGTATGTGTGAGTACTTTGTATGCCTGCATGTATGTGTGCCACGTACGTCAGTGCTTTTGGAGGTCAGAAGAGAGCATCATGGAGCTGGAGTCACAGACAGTGGTGAGCTGCCTGTGGGTGCTGGGAATTGAACCCAGAGCCCCTGGGGGAGCAGCCAGTGCTCTTAACTGCTGAGCATCTCTCCAGCCCCCACTTATATCTTCAGAAGAGAGCAGTTAAGACTCCTCCTAGGCCTGAGCAAATAAACACATTACTGTGAAAGCAAGACTCACTGGAAGTAGCTGACTCACAATTCTAAGGAATCAGCAAGAACAAAATGCAATTGCATTTATCAATTTTAATTTATTATTTCATAATTTTGTATGTATCTTGATCATAACCACTCCCTATTCCTTTCATCAAATTCTTCCCGGGTTTCCACACAGTAGAACTCCCTTCTAATGTCATGTATTTAAAAGAAAATAAAACTTTGACTGCTATTAGTACGGCCTGCATGTATATGCATTGTGGGATATCTGTACACTGTGTGAAGAAATATTGCTGTGATTGATTTAATAGAGATGAGTGGTCAATAGCCATGCGGGAGGCATAAGCGGGACTCGCAGGCAGAGAGAGGAAGCAGGAGGAAATTATCAAGGCACAGAGGAGACACCAAGGGGACATGGAGGGAAGCAGACATACAGAATGAAAGAAACGTAAAAAGACACGCGGTAAAATGTTGATTAATAGAAATGGATTAATTTAAGTTATAAGAGCTAGTTAGGAACAGGCCTAAGCTATAGGCTGAGCTTTCATGAATAATGTCATTTTTTATGAGCCGGCAGCCCAAAGAAAAATCCATGTACATATATTAATGTGGGGCCGTTCCCCTAGGGTGCGGCTTACCACGTAAGGAAGTAACTCTCCCTCCCCTGGTTTTGGGAGCCCCAGCCTCCTTTGTGCTGGAATTTTTAACTGACAGGATCTTGTATTGATCTTGAACAGGTGACCACAGCTGCTGTGAGTTCATGTGTGCGACAGCCATATCATGTACAGGGGCCATCATTTCACAGCACTCCCTATCACTCTCTAGCTCTTTCTGTCACTCTTCACCGTGTCCCCTGAGCTTTGTGGGGAGTGGAGCTTGGTCTATATGCTCCCTTACGGCTGAGCACACATTGCTGCTTGTTCTTAGTACTCTGCATTAACTACTACTCACTGCATTAAGGAACGTCTCTGACCATGCTTAAGGGTAGTACAGAACAATGAATGTAAACATGCCTAGAAGGCCTTTGATAACATCAAGCAATAGTTTCTCTCCTTACGCCTTTGGATTCCCTGGCTATGAGTTTTGGCCATGTTGACCCTCAGTACCAGTTCCCTGCCATGGAGCCGGACTCAGGTCCAGCCAATAGAATGCTTGGCTGCCTCCGGTAACAGCTTCCACTATTTTACCAGAGGGCACAACCTACTTGGAAGGTCAGTATCGGAGCATTCACAGTCCAGGATAAGATACTGGTGTCTTTTCTTCTCAAGCAGCTGCCATCGCCTTCTAGCACAATGAAAACCAGCCAACCTGGAGGAAATCTTCTGGCTAGGTGAAGATTTCTTTGTCTTGTAACCAAAGTATGTGGTATCTTCAACCATAAGGTCTTACCACCTGGTTATAGTGGGCGCCCACAAGCAAGGGAAATAACAATATTGTGTGTGTGTGTGTGTGTGTGTGTGTGTGTGTGTGTGTGTGTGTGTGTGTGTCTGTGACCTTGCTGACCAGTAACCCCTAGGGAGATAATCCATACGCATAGTTTATGTCTTCTGTGGGAAATATTGTTCGTCCAGGTGGGGTACCTCTACTCAAATTCTTTTAAAATTAAAATAATATTTTCATTATCTTAAAAACTATTGAGTTTCATAAGGCTTATCCATGCATCCTTAGTTTAATTAACTTATCTTCACGCCCTACCCCCCCCCACACCATTCCCATCCCCACTTAACCCTTTAGCTCCTGGTTATCCCTACGATTATTATTTCCTATCACATGTTTGCTTTCCTCTATAATTATATTTTACTTGAATTCCTGGACTGTAGGTTCCAATGTCACTTCTTCATGAATACTTCATTTTGTTTAATCCTTCCCTCACCAACCCATTTTTTTCCATCTCTGGCCCACTATTGCTCCACTCTTCTTTCATTTTCCTTAAATTCTACTGTCCCCACCCCAAAAGCATCTCACCCTGACCACATCAAATTTCCTGCTTTTCATGTGTACTCCAGGTTAAATACACAAAAGATTTGAAGCTAGGACCCACACATGCGCGAACATGTGAGTTGTTTGTCTCTTACTGCCTAGATGATCTCACTCAGTCTCACCCATCACCCTCAAATTTCACGACTTCATCTATCTTTAAAGTTGATTAATATCCCATTGTGCACATGTACCATAATTTCATTATCTATTCATCAGTTGATGAATTTCTAGGTTGGTTTAATTCCCTATCTTTTCTGAATAGACAAATACAATTTTTAATGTCTTACTTAAGCTATAAAGACAGCATCTCCAAACTGACGATTAAGAACAATAAAAGGGAAAGTGATTCGTTATATTCCAACCAGAATATATACAATTGAAATATCATTAATATCTAAAGACATAATCACAATGATCTTACCTTCATTATTTATTCAGTTTTATGTAAGGAGTTCCTGTCCTGCCGGTCCGTGGGTCAAAGGTCTGTATGCATGGACTCATTTCCTTTGATTAAAAACTATTCCATTTGCTAATGTGTTCAGAAACTGTCTCCATGGTCTTAAACTCTGATTCTTGTGCCCGCACAGTATTTTCTGAAGTATTGATAAAAATGCAGCAGGTTGGGCCCTTTCTGCAAGGCTTTGAGATTGTCCTGCTTTGGTGAAGACACAATCTAACCTGGTGCACAGAGTAGAGCTTTAAAGCAAGCAACAGAGGCTCAGAAACCACCTGAGCCTGAAGGCCAAGGGAGTGCTCAATTTATTAAGTCACTGATAAACACGGAGGGAGGAAGGCGTCTAGGCTGCAAGCACGGCTGCCTACTGAGGCCGGACTGCTCTTTGCTCTGAGAATAAGAACAGGGCAAATTGTCATTGAGAGACACCAAAGCCCCTAGTCCATTTGGTAAGACTTACAATCTTTGAGACTTTTATATTCTTATATATTTCTTCACAGTCAACTGTGGAGGCTATGGATATGAAACCATTGTCTTGTCACTGTCACAAAAATGCTGAAATACTTAAAAGACAATGAATCTACCAAATTAGTTTAGTATCTGCCTTCCCTCAATTTATAAGTGAAAGAAAGAAACCTTGGTTCTCCTTCAGTTCAAATAATAATTAAACTTTTTATTTTTCTGCATGTTGAAAGCAATCTTAGGAAGGTTAATCAAAAGGAATCACATGAGGATATTTGATCATATGGTTACAATAAAAGGCTTACACTTGATAGCAAGACAGTACTGTAGCTTAGCTACTCATTAAAATGGTGCTATATTTTGAAAGAAAATTCTCATCTTAGTTATTGATAAAGACTATGAAGCCAACTTTACTCAAGGTTGTCATGCTGATAGATGGGTACAGGGACCAAGGAGAGGGATTTTGCCCTTGGGAAAAAATGTTAGACTTAGATGTGTTATGCTACATCCTAATTAACTTGCTTTGAGGAGGAATGTCCTTTCATTCCCCTTTGTAAGCAAAAATAAAACACATTAATTTGCATATACCCTTGAATATCTACTTCAACATTCTTTAAAAAGTTCCATCCATCACCAAGTGTAATATTATCTACATCTATGTACATCTATACACATACTTCTATTTCTTGTTTTATGATCTCATTCTATTATTTAATATTGTAAATTAAATATGAGTTCTGAGCATTGAGTCAAACTCACTAGCTACATAATTAGGGTTGGAATAATGACATTGCTATGAAAATTGTTAATATAAAGCCACAAAAATGAAGAAAATACAAAATAATCTTCCAAAAATAGAAATAATATGGAAATATTTTAGGATTATACATCCTTTGGTCAGCCTCTGTAAAAATATGTTGCCCTCATTATCTTCTTTGTTGTAGTTTCAAATGGTAGATAGTTTTAACAAAAGTATTATACTTCTAGGGTAGGCTCCTACTCCATTCTCATTTACTGATATCTTGTGACTTTTCTTAAGTGACCTTGTTAACAGATAATGAGTAAATAGAAGACACAGATCACAGAATCACGGATAGAGAGAAGGTAATGTGGGGAACGCACTTGACACAGTCCTGAGTTACTAGCTACAAACAACTGACTGTGGGGTGCCCTTGCCCATTAGTACATACAACCCTTACACTGAAGGTTCAGGGAACGTCTTAGAAAAGGAGACAGAGACTATAGGAGTCAGAGGACCAGGATGTCTGCTGCTAGATCCTGTCTTCTAAAGAGAGAGATAGGGCAGGGAGTGAGGGAGGGTAGGGAGGGGAGGATGGATCTGGGATGAACTGTGGGAGGAGTGAGCTGTGAATATATGATCAAAATACACTGTATGAAATTCTCAAAGAGTTCAACAAAAATACCTGATTAAAATAAAAGTGTTGGTACAGCAGGAGTTAGATAATTGGAAGATGTTATCATTAAACAATATTATATAGTATTCAGGCATAGGACATGAAAACATAGATATATAGACATAGACATAGATATAGACATAGATATAGACATATAAATAATACACCAAACAACTCACAAACACTCTGTGATCAGCAGATGGGGTGTGTACTTGAAAATGGTAATGCCAAGTGACATTCTCAGGCTAGTGGCCTCTCAAGTTCCCTGTGTGGCGGTGGCGGTGGCGGTGGCGGTAATTAGGCTTTGACTTAGAAGGGAATCATAAAGAAGAAAGTAAGCAGCACCATTATTATCTATTACTGAGCAAGTAGATAGTAAATGCAAGGGAATGAGGGAGCAGCTCCTGGTGTTCACACGCCCTAGTGAAACAGAGTCACTACCTTTGCACAGGTGTCGATAAAAGGAATCGCAGCTGCTTTGGCCATCCCCTGTCAAAGACTGCCGTTCACTATGAGATCCACGTGACCTCCCAGCTTTCCAGGGTCCATCTGGGAAGGAGTTTTATGCAAAAATACTGCCCATATGACTATTTGTTTTTGTAATGTGGTGACCCCAAGAATCCCCTTCTGCCTCCAGAGAACTGTCTGAATTATGGTTTATATTCTGATAAATCTAATGATGTTAGATGACATTTACTAAGCATGTAGTGTCTGACAAGCATGATGTTCTAAAATTCCATATATGATTTTGGTATGATCTCAAGAGATCAGCTGATGAATGGTTTTAAAGTGGAACTAGAAGTGTAATTTATTGATTAGCTAATACAGAGCGAGAACTCAAGCCCAGGCAGATTACACTCTCAAGTCCATGCTCTTTATATTACATCCACTGTGATTTTATTAAACACGCTTATACTAGCTCAGTGTTAATAGTCTACATTTTCAGATATTTTCATCAAGAAAAATAAGGTATATGAGACAACAGTGAGGATGTGTATGTGGTGTGTGTGTGTGTGTGTGTGTGTGTGTGTGTGTGTGTGCTGTGTGTATATGTGTGTGTGCTGTGTGTGTGTACATATGTGGTGTGTGTGTGTATATGTGTGTGTGTGTGTGTGTGTGTGTGTTTGCAAAACACCATGATGCTAAGATGAAATGCTCTATATATGGTATGTTAATAATAATATATATTGCTGAAAAATCAAATAATGAAATAAAAAGAAAAGTTAGTCTTTAGAATCATGCCAAAGCTAAATGTCAGTCTCTTCCTAAAATCCATGTTCAAATCTAATCTTCATTGTGATAGTTTTGAGATGAGACTTTTGAAGAAATGATTATTAGGTCATGAGGGTGGAGCCCTCATAAAGAGATTAGTGTCCTGTGAAAGAGACCTGAGGATCTTGTTTACTCCTTTCCACCATGCAAGGATGTAGCAAGAACCTACACAGCAGAATATAACCCTTTATCACACACTGGGTCTGCTGGTACCTTGGTCTTGAACTTTCCAGAATCCAGAGTAGTGAATGATGAACTTTCATTGCTTATAAATAGTTCACTCCAGGGTGTTTTCTTACAGAAGGCAAAATAGACCAGCACACAGGCTAAAGAAGTTCAGAAGAAGATAGTAGCTTGTCGAAGCATGAAGTTCATCTCAAGGATGCCTCACTCTGCCCTTGGGGCATATGTAATTGTGAAGTTTAGCAGACTGCAGTGCCTTATATTACATGAAATGTTCAAGTTATCAACGGCATAGAACAAAACAAAAAGAAAAACCAAACAATGACAAATGGCATGATCTCCACAGGCATGTGAACTTATTTGAACCTACTGAACAGTTTGAAAAGAATGAGGTTAGTGGGGGACTGAACGGGGCCGTCTTTAGGTCTTTAGTCTTGACCTCAGTGGCTTGTGTGACTCAGAAGTATGTTAGTCCAAGAAGGTGACGATGTGATTTTGATCAGTGCAGAATGCAGCAGCTATCATTCAGGCACTTAGATTTTCTTTAATGTTTAAATATTTTTAATGTGTGATCAATAATAATTCACTGTTCAGCACATAGCTGTTCTTATCACATTATATGTATTTTATTTTTTTATTTCTGATGGGGGAATGTTCTTCTGTTTATGTGTCTCTTATTGGTTAATGAACAAAACACTGAATGGCTGTCTGGCTAGACAGAGAGTGATATAGTTGGGCAGAATCAGGATATAAGCAGGGACAAACAGGAAATGGCTCTCTTCGGAGAAGCTGAACAGTCATCATGTAGCAGGCAAAGGAGTTGCAGGTCCGTCATTCCCCAGTAAAATAAACCACATGGAAATACATGGAGTAGTAGTTATGGGTTAATAATTAAGACACAGTTAGCCAAATAAGAAACCCAAGCCAATGGCCAACAGCTTTATAATTAATATAAGTGTCTGTGTGTTTCTTTGGGGTCAAGAAGGGCAGCAGAACCTGCTAGGCCAGAAAGCTCTCATAATGTATTTCTGTTCTTTAAGACATGTTAAAGTATGTAAATTTCCCTAAGAAAATATTTACCAAAGGACCTGTCATGATTTTTTTCTTAACAATCTAATTTTCATGACTTTTGATTTAACAGGGACATCAGTGTCCTTGCTCTAAACTGTAAAATAATTTCTCTTTGTCTTCCACCTTTGCCCTTGTCATGCTGTCTTTTTTTTTTTTTTTTTTAATTTCCTCTGTTACCAGGGAGCCCGTTACTGCTACAGTTTCTTCACTAGAGCTTCAAGACAAAAATGGATACTATTGTTCACAACTAGAATTACAACTATTGTCAACTCTGATTTCCAAATTACTTGCAGATTCTGACTTACTTTAAGCAACACATTAGAAAATCTAACTTTCTTTGTCAGAATGAAGCAGAAGATGACTGAGGCATCCTCAGCTGGCAGCCTCCTTGCCATTGTAATCTCACTTCTCAATGACACATAGAAACTGCTGCTTCCAATTGCACAGCCCACACAAGCCCACTACATCTGAGTGTAATTTCTGTATTTTGCTGTAAAAATACACTTTTTAAAGGTTAGAAACTTCTTGATGATGAAGGTTGTCATTTTAGAATCAAAAGCAGCTTTCCCACTACAAAATTTGGAAGTTCTGTAAATAGAAAATAATTTCTATCTTTGATGCCGAATTGGTGTCTTTTCTGATGGGCTAGGGCATATGTAACCATTTTAGCTCTTCTGGGGAGAAAGCAATCTTATTTGTAGCATGTGTTGACTTCCAGGGAGTCAATGCTGGCAGGATTGCTGATTTCAAACCAGCAACACTGTATCTCAAACCAAGGAGCTGGTAACAGATGAGCAGCTGAACTTGGCCTTCCACCAGGCAGACAGAGTGCACTAGGTAATCTCAAGAGCATGGCAATAAAGTAACATATAGTAAAATAACCAGAAGAGGGTCCTGTTTTAGGCTTTACTGCCTTTGTTGTCAATATAACTTATATAATTATTGCTTTATGTAATTCCATTTTAAGTAATTAAAGTGTTTAGACACTAGCTTGCAGCATTCTTGAAAAGCCTGTAACTGGCTCTTGGAAACTGGCATAGGGCAGTTTTAGCATTTAGAGACCTTTCATCTCTTGCAGAGCTTGCTCCTACTCAACACTGGTTGAGGATAGGTTAACTAATCAGTATGTGCTGGTGGTGAATAACGCATCCTAAACATTGTGCTTACTAATTTATATACTCCATATAACATGTTATCTGTTTCATACTATGGATAGTACCAAGTATTATGTGAAATATTAGCCAGTTTAAACATAGTATCTCATTTAATGTCAATGTTTAAAATGAGCATTAATATGCATTTTACTACTAAGATGTCCATGGCTAATGCAGGAAGCAAAATTCACTCCCCTGAAGCTTTATCTTATTATGTCAGTTAAAAAAAAAAAATTCTTAGTTTACTTTCTACAGCTGTAAGATAGCTTAAACCTGTGTTAACTGTTTGACAAAAACTAACTGCACAACTGACACCTTGCTAACTTGACACATGAACATAGCCTTTTTATTTTTGTTTATCTCTAATATTTCATATCAATATCAAAATACAAAACATTTCAACTTTTAAAAGTGCCACAGTCTTCAAATATTCAAACACTTTAAAATTTCAGTCTTTTTAAAATATCCAAAGTCTGTCTAAAATCAAAAGTCTCTGTTGTCTTCCATAATATTCAAAGCAAAAGCAAAACCAGAAAACAGGGCATGGCTACAATCAAATCAATGTGAGGTCAAATTTCAGTAGCATAAATTAAATCCTGTAGATCAATGTCCTGCATCTCGGGTTCACTCATGATCTTCTGGGCTCCAAAATGCTTGGGCAGATCCACAGTTCAGGTCTGTCATTCACATAACTCATGTTACTGGTTCACACAGGCTCTACTCCAAAGCTACTGCTGTCCTGGCAGATAGCCCATGGTCTTGGCATCTTCACTAGGCTCCACAGGTTCTATCTTTGTCTCCTTGCTCCTCTTCAGGGACTTGGACATAGTGCCAAGGTGCCTTCAATTCTGTGGATTCCACTGAAACTTAGGCTACATTCTCACCACTGCAAAAAAACTAATCAGCACAAGAAGTATTTGGAGAAGTTTTAACAGTTGGGTGTATTACACATTGATCCTTGATTGTTTAACTTTAAGGTAGATTTGTTAAATTATTTTTAGTACTAGTTTTTACTAGTAGTAAATGCTGAACAGTAGAATTAAGGAAAATGGGGAAATATCTTCAAAAGAATGGAGATTACAGATGTGGAAAACTGTCCACTTTTAAAATCTACCTTCTGTTCAAACCCCTGCCCACCCCCACCCCCCCACAATACATGCTGTGCTTCAACCTGAGCATGCTCCTTTTATTGGGGGGGATGAAATAATTTGGGCTTACTGAGTGTTGTAGTCATGGTTCTACTGCTGTGAAGAGACTCCAGTCTATGTCACTTCTTTGAAAGGCAAATATTTAATTGGGGCTGGCTTATAGTTCAGAGGTTTAGTACTTTGCATGGTGGCATGCAGGCAGACACGGTGCTGGAGAGGCAGCAGAGAGTTCCACATCTGGATCAACAGACAGCAGGAGGACAGAGACACTGGGCCTGGCTTGAGCTTCTGAAACCTGAAAGGCCACTCCCAGTGGCACACTTCCCACAACAAGGCCACACCTACTCCAACAAGGATAAATCTCCAATAGTGCCACTCCCTATGAGCCTATAGAGCTATTTTCATCCAAACGACCACACTGAGTTACATCCAGTTTAAAACCAGAGTGCTGTTTCTCCTTATTTATACATTAAAATGAGTAAAAAGTAAAAGCAATTTCTCAAGACTAAACAATATTATTCCTAACCCTAAATATCAGTCAACTACTCTGAGCTGGGAGAGGTCATGGTTCTAATGATGTACATCTCCTAATACTTTATCAGCAATATTCCCATGCCACTCACTAAAGTGAATGCTACATTTGAAAATCTTCACCTTTCTAAGCAGAAGAGGCTGAAATCTACTGGGCTTCATTCATTCTCACCAAGGCAGTCCTCCTTCATATGCTTGGGAAATAGTTCATCATAGCCTTAAGTTAATACAGGTCACACGTGTATTTCAGAGGGCAAGAATGTTCTTTCTATTTCAGTTAATAGAGGAATCAATGGCAAGTCTTCATGATTGGTTGGCTTAAACAGTGTGACTATTAGTAGAACAATCCCAGAACAAACGATTTCCTTATTTCTGTGATCATGGTTAAGAAATCAAGTGCTAGATAAGGAAAGTGGGGCCCAATGATAATATATGAAAATTAATCAGTAATTAAAAGTCTTGGTGAATAGTTCAAAAGTATCTACAAAAATACTATAATCAATTTTATTAATAATAATCATTACTTTATTCTTTTAGTACTTTCAAAATATTTCATGCTCAGTGGAGGGAATATTAGTGAAATAGGGTGTGTTGATGTTGACTAAAGAATGCATGCAAAGCAGAAGAGCAGATCATACATTCTGAAGACGACTCTACTGTTTTATTTCTTGCTAGGTTCCCATAATTTGAAGTCACAAACAGGGAATTTCCTAGAGAGTTGTCAAATAGAGAGCTTCTTGGCACAATGCCTTCGTAAATCCAACTTGTTGTCTGGTAGTGTTTTTCCTGTGCATCTACACATGGGAGCAGGAATTGTAAGCATCAATAGGTAGCCTCCAGCTCCTAGTGTGGCACTCTTGAAGCTCGTAGTGACACTCTTGAACCAATAGACTAAATAGGACAGTAGGATGGATGAAGTCTTTATCATCTTGAAGATCAAGAGTGCCAAGAGTGGCAAAACATCTCCTGATCATTTAAGAGTGAGAAAGAGATGTATTCAAACAGAGTTGTCACACTGGCTAGGTGTAAAATACAAGCTGACTCTTTACTGGTATAAAACTTAACTGAAGTGCATAAACTCAATCCATTCCTGCAGTGAGCAGTATGATGTAGATGGCATCTTCCTCATGGTACCTTCAGTAATTCTTGTACAGAGACACCAGATTTCTAGTGATTTCTTTCTTTCTTCCTTTCTTCCTTTCTTTCTTTCTCTTTTAAATGTGGAAGATGGAATATCTAAAAGAATACAGGACAGAAGAACCATCCTTGAAGATGGTAATTAATCTCTAATGTTTGGGGCTTCTTTCTGTGGTGAAAATTGTCCTTTGTTTATAAGGTATTAGAGGCTGACATTTTATAAGCTTCCTGTGTGATAAAGATGGCTGAGGCAGTGGGACTCACTCTCAGCTCAAATAACCTAAGATAATATATTGTTGTGTGTATGCCAAAAAGATAAACAGAAACACAAGATCAAATACTTTAGAAATGGATTTTATGGGTTATGTTCCTAACTGTTCTGTGGTCATTTTCCCTTTCATGCTGCTTACAAACTTAAAAAAAAAAATGCAAGCAGACAACTTCTGTTGGCTGTGCGTCTAGTACCTTCAGCTGACCAGAACTTGCAGAAAGAGAAGCCTCTTCCTCTAGCACCAAATGAAGTCAGGACCCCTGTTTTGATTTGGCCAAACAGATGTATATGCATTATCTTAGACTTCTCAGCCTCCATAATTCTGAGATTAAGATGGTGATAGAGAGAGTCTAGTGAGAGCCAATTTCTAGGGCCCTACATGGTCATTCTTGATTCTGACCAGGTGAGGAGATGAGAGATATATTTAATAATTCTTTGGGGGGACACTAATCTTATTCATGTGTAGTCACTATTGCCTGATAACATCTCGAAAACCATTTTTCTAATTCATCAATACTTTGGGGGTGAGGACTTCACTATGAATTTGGTGGTAGAGCCACAAGCAATTAGTCCATGGCAGGTTATAGATTACATATATGAAATGAGGTTACATTTTTTAGGGTATTGGTTTCTCCAGAACACATCAAGCTATCTTCTGCTTTCCTTTCCTCTGAAAAGGGACTTAACCCACAAAGGAACTAAGAAACACTCTGATAGAAGCAGTGTCAGATGAGGAATTACCAAGTGAAGGTCAGGAATGGAGTGGGATTGCTGCAAAGCATCACATTTCAAAGAGAATGGTGAGATCCAGGGTAACTGGGTCACTGCATCACCTAAGACAGGGTGAGTGTGGTACCCAGGGGTACAGTAGTCATCAGCACTGCTTGACTTACTGATCTCTACAGTGTACTTTAACAGGCGCTTCTAGACTAGAAGGCATAAGGAATACACTGCAGTCTACTGTATATAAATGCAAATTAAAATTGAACAAAAACTTCAGATAAAAAAATGCAATAAAGCATGACTTGAATTGGCAAGATGGAATGCCATGGCTCTCCTGTCCTTGTTCTCGTCTAAACCAGTGTACAATCCAGGGTTCCTTCAATTATCAAAAGGTAGGATACACTGGCTAATGCTGCAAGGATTCTAGCACTACACACTATTTCTTCCTAAATGACCCATAGCCATGTAGAAAGAAGGAATATGCATTGGATAAAAAGATCGCAGAGCTCTGAGGTTATTAACATTGATTGGCTCTGAGTTAAAAGATTAGTATTTTCTTATTGCCCATTTAAATGGGAATCTGCAGAGGCCAAGTTGGAAACTGAACCTGTATTGCAGTAAGTTCTGTAGTCATATTACCCAAATACATGGGGAAAAAAAGAACAGGATCTGAGAATAAGGTAGGGCATCCATGTCTGCATATATAATACTCAATTGACAAAATACTTTCTCTTCTGACTTTGACTTTGGACTACTAAGACATCATTCTGGAGACACACAGCAGTACATTGAGATTGAGTGGAATGTTTCAATAAACATGGGATAATTTCAAGCTTCTCAGGTGACTAAAACAATGGGCATAAAGTGTCCATTATCCTGCTGGTTGGAATTAGTTATTATGATTAGTGCTGGAAGGCACAGTTGAGACTATACAAGCTTTATTTGCTCCTCAGAAACATCCCTAGTGTTGCAATGCCCTGTGGTAAAAGAAGCTGGAAGACTACAGCATCCAATAAGCCAATTCCACCAACTCAAATACTTTGCTATGACTTTACTAGGTACATAGCAAGAATGTGAAAATCCTGCACAGATGAAGGAAATGTGATATATCTAAGCACCAAGGAAACTTGCAGAAATGAGGGCCATGATATTTAGCATCTTTATGCATGTGTATTGGTATGTCAATACAAATGTCTCCTCTTTCCTTTATCCACTTAAGCGGATACCTTTATAGTTTACCCACACATTACTGGATTTCAAAATAAAATTAAGATTAAAATTAGGAAGGAATGAATACTTGCCAGCAGTTACTAAAGAGGGTAGGTCTGGCATGAGCCCTTATAATAGTGATCTCCTTTTTATGTAGTTGGCTGGACACAGTAAGTGCAATGACATCTGTTATCTTTGTAGTCTAGAAACCTCAGTGTACAAGAAGACAGATAGTGTGGACTAGTACTAAGTAGGCCATGAAGCCATCTTTTCGTGCATGCCTCTTTAACTCAGAATCTGTGGAATTAAAATGTATTTCTCAGCCTCTTGCAGGTTAGAGTGTGACATGGATTTAGCTAGGCATTTGCACTCTCAGAATATTTAGAAATTTTACTCAGAGTGAGACTACACTTCTGAGGTTTCTACTGTGAGGCTGTGACATTTTTCTGTCACCGAATATGGTACTAGAATCCCCATCCCTAGGAAACAGGTGCCATGAGCATCAGCGATGGTGAGGAGGATGATTTTGCTCCCAGTGTGATTTTGAAGTTGGCAAGAGCAGTGCCACCAGTGTCTTGGCGTCTGGGTCACAGCCACGTGCTATTTCTTAGCTCAAGCTCTGTGTGGAGCTGGGCGGTGGTGGCACACACCTTTAATCCCAGCAGGCAGAGGCAGGTGATCTGTATGAGTTTCAGGCCATATTGGTCTACAGAGCGAGTGCCAGGACAGCTTCCAAACCTAAATAGAAAAACTCATCTCAAAGACACCAAAAGAGAAAAGACAGTGCCGTGTGGCTGAATTCCTACTCTCCCTTGCTTTCATTCCTTTGCGGACACTCAGGTTTCTGAAAGCCCAGTATAGAGTTCATTTTCAATGCTTGTGTAACTAATTCCTAAAATCTGCCAGTCAATTTTAAATGGATTTCCAACTCAGCCTCCCAGTGCTGAACTGCTTTATAGATAGGCAGGCATTGTTTCCAAGTTTTGTTTTTCTCCTTTCTTTTATTTTTTTAGTTTTGTAAATTTCATATATGAATACTATGTTTACATTATTTCAATCCCTTCCTCTCTTTCCTCCAACTTCCCCATGTCCTCCAACTCCCTCTCGAGTTCATGGCATCCATGTATGTGTGTGTATGTATATGTGTGTGTATGTGTGTACATATATATGTAATAGTATATGTGTGTGTACATATGTATATGTGTGTGTGAACAAGAGTGCACATTTGAACTAGACCCAAGTCCTACTGATTCCATTAGTGCTGATCATGTGTGCCTGTGTTTAGGCTGACTACTTAGAATTAGACACCTGTCAAGGGCTCATCCCTAAAGAAAATTGACTTTCCATCTTTCAGCAAACATCTGTTGCCTGAAGCTTTTTTATGGGGTCTTGTAAAATCTAACCCATCCAATTTGGCTTTGTTGACTGGTGTGGTCAGTATGTAAGTTTTGTTTATGAAGTCATATTGTTGTGATTTTATGAGTGTAACATCTCTGCCAGGTCCAGACCACACTATCTCACACCCGTCTCAAACTTTTACCATCTTTCTGCCCACATTTCATGATTTTCTATGAGCCCTGAGTGTACAAGTTGTATAGTAGATGCTCCAATTGGAGCTTGGCCCTCACGGCCACTTAGTATCTGCACTTTGACAAGCTACGGACTTCTGCAATAACCTCCCTTCTATTACTAACAATACATGCATTTGGCAAATGGTGAGACCTTTATGTTTATTCTTTATAATGTGAACTACTGTCTATAGTTGATATAGACAGGTAAGCAAGTGTCCTAACCCAGAAGGGAAGGAAGAAACTCAATTCTTACTCATGTAACAGACACTCAGTGCAAGTTTATTGCTTGGAAATTTCCTCCAATAAGTTGTTAAATGTGTCCAACGAGTAAAACCATGTAGTCCTTTCCCAGAAAAGAAATTTCTTTGTATCTAAAATGGAACAGAACCACAAATCTTCAGAAATGCATATCTTTTGGTTACCAGGCTCTCCCATGTGTTACTTTCATTTTCACCAGCTGAAATTTCATCTGAGTCTGAGCTCTCCCTTCAGGTACACACCAGCCCTCTAAGAAAGATGTGCATCCACCGGTATGGGATGGAGGATAGACTTGTGCCCTGTTGTGTGAGCTGCATACGTCTCCCATTCTTTCTATGCTCCTTGGTGTCTTCAGAAAAAACTCAGACTTTCTTGAGTAACAGTGATATTTGCAAAGAAGCCATCGTTCTGGTGCCAACTTTTAATATTGCTTCTCCATATGGTAAATTTTACACGCTTAATGGGTTCCAAAGACCTCTCATTTTTTCTTGATTAGCTTTTCTCAGGGCAAACCAAATGGAAAAAAAAATGAAGAAAATTTAATCTTAAATTACCAAAATGAGCAGATGAGTGCAATTTAGTGTTAACCAGTTTTTTCCAGTGCCCCCGAGAATGTTTTGTGCAGGAGAAAGAACATTCAGAGGTTTAATTTTGTTCATAAGATCCAATTATGCCGTAATCTATTAACTTTAGCATCCAAATGCTGTCACTTTACACGTAGCAAATTTTTGAAAAAGCACTTTGTATAAAAGGTTCCTATTGTAAACTTCAGTTCAAAAATATAAAACCACATTGTATGCTCTATTTTCTGTTCAAGTCTGTCTCTTTTCTTAAACACAATACCCTATTATATTAAATTACACATCAAAGCTAACAATTCTGCAAGTATTGTAGAACTTCATACACTGTGTTTCAAAACAATCTGTAAAATAAACATTTCCACTTATGATCACAAGCCTTAATTAAGTACTGTGATTGCGTATTTTAATTTGAATTTGCAGGGTGCTTACTCTAAGGGCACCGATTCATTTAAAATTTTTGAGAAGTTGTGACATGCAAAACTTCAAATATTTTCCCATTTCACAGTGCGGTTCTCTGGAGCAATTTTCTGCTCACTCTCAGATCTTTGTGAGGTTGAAAGTTACTTCCATGGGAAATAATAACCATTTAGGTTGACATGGATATGTCCTCAACATTTACATCAACATTTTTGTTGCATGTTTGTCTTTTTAGGGATCTTTTTCCAGTAGATGCAGGGAACATTTACAGGGCAACACTATCATGTTGAGTTGTATATTTTAAGCCATTCTGTTAAGAACCAGAACGCACCTGTGGCATTTCCTGAACAACTTGATAGGAACTAAGGGTTTAGTGATTCAAGTGATGTGGTTGGACTGTCGTACAGCCTTTGTCCTTTTAGTCAATAGAATTTATCATTTAAGTGTACTATAGATGGAAATTCCCAAGCTAGGCTTACTACACAGATATCTTCTTCTCTCCTCTCATGTTAAAACAACAATAAATACATGAATGAATAAAATAAAAAAACAAATTGCCTAATAATGAAGACACACAAAAACAGGAGTCCTAATCCTGACAAAGCCAGTCTCCTTGGGGCATTTTATCTTGTGGGATAGTAAAACACAGAATCTAGTATATTCTTTGCCTTCCAGTTCATTGAACAAATCACTTTAGCGCTTACTGTTGCATGGGTGTTTATAAAAGGGAAGCAGTATTTTATGCCAATATGAGAACTAATGAAGAGCATCCGGAAAGAAAATCCCTGTCAAAAGGATCCATCTAAGAAAAACGTGTTGTGAGCTATGTGAACTGGCCTCTGGTGAGAGGGCTCACGTGAGTAGGGCAGTGGACAGGGTCTTAGTAAGTATCTAGCTACCTATCGGTGAATGAACTTGACCCCTTCTCAGGATTCACGGTTCCTGCCTTGTGGGAGACCTAAGACTGCAAAGACAGAATTCATGGGAGTGAATCAGAGATGTGAAAAGATATGCTCTCTAGAGTCCTGTAAGATGCTAATTTCTGCTTTTTCTCCTACATACAGCCCCTATGTTCCCACAGTGATGACCAGCATGCTCTGAATAGCTCTAGGGAAAAAAATTTCTAGAACTCTATATTGTGGTGCCAAAAGGTGGCCCCCAGGCTAGCACATTTTATATTTCAAAAGCCCCAAAGGAAAGGGTTTTAGGAAACCAAACCTGTGTGTGCCATCCTTGGAGTGAAAGAGGGAAGTGACTTCACTGGACTGCCATACAATATGTCACCAAGAATCCAGCTATCAGCTATCCCCGGTGTGTCCTTTAATTCATGTTTGGTTTTTGGTTTTGTTTTGTTTTGTTTTAAGAATTAAATGGGAAATAATAATATTGATTAAATTCTAATGCAGATCCAATGAGAAACTTCACTCTAAGAGCAAGTTTTAAAGAAATGTCTAGGGCTGGCAAGAGCGCTCAGCAGCTGAAAGCACTTTCAGAGTGAGTCTGACAGCTCACAGCCTGAGTTCCCCAACCCTCACGGTGAAAAGAGAGAATGAACTCCCCAAAGGTGTCCTACATGCCAGGATACTAAAAGACAGTGACCAAGAGAAACGAAAAATAAACAAACCAAAGGTGGGGAATTTTTAAAACCTTGAAAGCTTGAAAGGAGCACAAATCCACCTGTGTCACGTGACAGACTGCACTGGGCAAGTGCTGGAAGATGAAGATGGTGGGAGGGCAGCATTCGCAAACTAATTCTCAGGACACACCACTGGGACTTCACAGTTTGGGGTGGGCTGAGCTTTCACCAAGCAAATCGCATTTCCTGAGATAAAATGCTGGCAGTGAGCAGCCCTACGGTCCACCCCTACCATTCAATACAGAAATCCAGACTTTCTCTCTCCTGTGCACGTCTTGAGAAACGCCACACTCTGAATTGAACGGACTTCAGAGGCAAAGGATGGCACACTCATTTTTTTCCAGCATTTTCCTTCGTGAACATGAACTGCGTTTTCATTTGAAATAGCAGGAAATGATGCCAAATTTTGTATTAAAAAATTTCAGCCCCCAAATTAACAAACGAAATCAGTTTAAGGCCCACGAGGCAGGCAGGAGTGGCTTTTCAGACTCGTGGCAGACAGAGCCCCAAGGATCGCAGTAACCCACACATCCAAAGAAACGTACAACAACAGTTCAAGGTAACACAATGAAGAAACTATGTGTTCCTTTAAATATGGTCTATGATGGTGTTAGTTTGTTTGTTTTTGTTTTTTAAGGCCATACCATTTACAAGTACAGTTAGGAAACAAGGGGGTGGAAACAATAGAGGGATGAGATGGGACCCCTTCAGAGTAAACATCTAAGACACTACTTACTCAGCTTAGGCACAAAGGGACTGTCTTCGTGTATTGGAGTGAAGATGAGTGACTAATAGTCTCCCTTCTTCCGGGCCTAAAACAGAGGAAGCAGGGAAGAAAGGGGGATAGTGACAGGGGAGAAATGTCAGCTGTGAATGCTGACATGTAGCAGGAAGATGTGGACTGGCAGTACCAAAGAATGGCATTTCAGGAAGGAAGATTTCCTGCAATGAGTTTATCACGGGAAGTCAGATGATTGGCCCATCCCCATTCACAACCTCACCATCCTTGGAGACACTGCTCACTCTGTCTCTCCGTCTCTCTCTGTCTCTCTCCCTCTCTCTCTCTCTCTCTCTCTCTCTCTCTCTCTCTCTCTCTCTCTCTCTCTCTCTCTCTCTGTCCCTCTCCCTCTCCCTTCCCCCTCCCTCTCCCTCTCCCTCTCTATCTCCATCTCCTTATCAGGCCCCTCCCTACTTCTTAAGAACAACTTACAAAGCTACTTAGTGTCCACATAATTTGTGTATCAGAGAATGATTAAAATTTTTTTAGTCACTCTCTGTTCTTAATAATCTTCCCTCTCTGAGATAGATGGCCAAATAAAAATAAGCACCAACGATAAGTCAGAATCAAATAGCCCTCTTTGGAAGAATACTCAATAAATGTAGCCGTTCATCTGGAATACATACAGTGAGATTTGATTTCCATTTTGAGAATTCAGTTGTTACTAGGAAAGTATCTCTTCTCCCGAACAAATCAAAGGAAGGAAGAAAAACAAAACCAAACAAAAGCCATTAGCAGCATAATTGTAGCTGTCATCATCAGGGTTACATACTGTTCTCTTGGATTCTAGATGACAGCATGATGGGACCGTGCCCCCCACACTCTTGTCATAGCAGCCTCCATGTTGACATTGAACATACGGACTGCTTTATCTGAAAACTTCCCCGTATGCTTCCAAAGAACATCAAGTCTTAAAGATAAAAATGTCTAAGTTCTAGTACTCCAAACTGTTTGTGCTGGGTTCAAAAGCTTGACAGCTAAACCAGCTTAGTATCTAACCTAGAACTAAATTTTGGTTAGCAACCATTTTTGCTCATTGTTGTATTTGGTTTGTTTTAGTATGGTTGTGTGATTAACTACTCAAATATCAATCACTCCAAAATGTCCCTGAGTTTGACCAGGGAAACAATCGTTGTATCATTTTCTCTCCCTCCTTTCCCTCATCCTTTCTTTCCTCCTTCCTTCCCTTCCTCCCTCCCTCCCTTTCCCTCTCCCTCCCTCTCTCTCTCCCTCCACCTCTGCCTCCCTCCCTCTCTCCCTGCCCTTCTCCCTCCCTCTTTTCCTCTTTCCCTACCTCCTTCCATCCTCTTTCTGTGCCTATGTGAAGTGCCTATAGAGGTAGTATGGGGGAGAGAGCACTAAGAGTTCAATTAACTAAACTCCCAACACTGGCATGACAAACGGGCTGTAGGAGCTTGGTTTAAACAAAGGATCACACAATGAATTAGAAATAATGATGGGTGATGGGAGATGTTATTCTGTAAATATGTTTCTCATACTGGTTACACAATAAAGCACTGTTGAGCCAATGGAAAAGCAAGATAGGCGGGGCTAGGAGATAAGGAGGAAAGAGGAAGTAGGAGGGAGGAGTCAAGATGTAGTCCGGGGAGGAAGGAAGACACCGGCCGCTGCTCCCCGATAAGATGAGCCACGTGGAAATACTTAGATAAGTAGAAATGGGTTAATAATGAAGACAGAGCTAGCCCATTAACAATGATAGTCATTGGCCAACAGGATTGTATCAAATACAGAGTCTCTGCGTGTTATTTGGGGCCGGTGCACCAGACCAGTGGTGGGCAGGCTTGCGGGCTGGTGGACCGGCGGGAAAAACCTACCTGTAACAGGTGGGTGCTTCAGCAGATGAAAAACAAAGGTCAACTCTCACATCCCTGGAAGAGTACGGAAGCAGATGAGTGTGCAGTGCAATGACAGGAAGTCACCTGCAAGGTTTGTCCCATGACTACTGAAGACAAAGTATAAAAGACAAGAGGTAAAGATGGCTTGGGAATCAGCAAAGAGAATTTGAGAGTAGTAACATTTGACTCTGAACCAATAATTCAATTTTGGATCTAGGAGGTGATTGTTATGAGCTAAAAATTTAATGCAAAATAAAATAAATTAAAAGACAAAGGAAGCAGCACTTCTAAGGGCAAGGTGAAATCTGGCTCCATGAGAACTGTCACGAGCATCAAGATTGAAAGTCTGGCAATAGAGTTTGGCCTTCCTTGAAGGGTCATTGTGTATAATCTAAGGAACTCAAGCATAATAAGAGCAGTGATGTGAAGACAGGGACAAAACACAGAGAGGTAGAGATGATGGCCTTGACCGTAAACCCTCAGCATTTTAGAATACACAATTCACAGTCTCAAGATCTCCTGCTCAAAAAGATGAAAAATTAATGTCTACAAATTTCAAATTTATTCAAGATTTGAAGCAATTATATAATGAATGGCTTTGGACCAGTGATGAAGCTTTAAAGGTTTCTCCATTTATTACCAGAATTGCATACACGATTTCTATTTGCAAACTCCCTCTGGCTTCTGAAGTAAACTCAACCAAATGATTTCATATTAAAATATTTCAGTATAGAGCTCCAAAAATAAGATTTTTTAAACTAAAATAATATTCATACCAGGGCTAGAAAGTCAGACAGCTCAGCAGTTAAGAGTACTTGCTCCTCTTGCAGAAGATTTAGGTTCGGTTCCCAGAACCCACATGACAGCTCACAAATACCTTTAATCCAAGACCTAGGGAATTGAATTTAACACCCTCTTCTGACCTCTCTGGGTACCAGGCACACATCAGTGGTGTACACATATACAGTTAAAACACTCAAACACATGAAATAAAAATAAACCTTTGAAAAATATAAACACCTATGATTACACTTTAAAGCATTGACTAATTAAGGGAGACATTTTTGAGGTAAGTGAATTTGAGACCCCAGAAAAGTTCCCCAAAAGGACTGACTGACTGACCGAACTACAGAATATGACCATCAATGTGACCTTTTTGTTTTTGTCCCCATGGATGGAGTCTAGGAGAGAGGAATGGCAAGAAGACACGGGTGTTTCATTGAGGTACCTTGTTCTGAGGGTGTGTTAGCAATGAGAGAATAAATTTATATCTGTTCAGTAAGATAATAGCTCTCAGTCTTCTATGTTGATAAGAAAGAAAAGCTATTTCAGTTTTTGCTTTAGTAAGGCTCTTTTTACATTGCTCTCATAAAGATTATTTTGTTGCGTTCTGTGTAATGATCATGGGTTCGGATGGTAATCATATTTGTTCACGTTAATCTTAGAAGAGTGACCCCTGAAGACCACTCAGCCATGCACATGTTATAGAGACTGTCTGGTGAGCCAGTAGTCCCAGTAGGATTCAATAATCATCAAGCCCAGAAGAAGCCACCCAGGGGTATTCATTTTCAGTCATTAATTTACTTCCTTAACTAGTCTGGGACTGAGCATTCAAAGTTAGAGTTCTTGTAATGTGGGCTTGCTGTGGGCCTCTCTGCTTGGCCTGCAGACAGTGTGTATCCTCGGGGCCTTTTCTATCCATGTGCACACCTCAAATCTCTCCCTCTAAGTCCTGATGCTGCAACAAAATACCTGACCCAAGTTTTCCATTTGTAGAAACAGTCCATGTGGCAGGGAAGTCACAGAGACAGGGCGGGTCACACTGAACCTCCCCACCGCAGCCCTGTCCACAAGCACAATGATGCATGCTTGTGTTCAACTCGCTATCTCCTTTGTATTCAGTCCCCCAGTCCACGGAAGGGCGGGGTTTACAATTACTGTCTTTCCTCTCACTTCTGCTATCATCTTCCACACAATCCCTTATGCGCGTGCCCACATATTTGTTCCCGCGATGATTATAAATCCATCATGTTGGTGATCAGTATTAACCATCACAATGTACTTAATCCTGATGAGCCTTTCTCCAGATGCAGTCACTTCAAATGTATACATTTGGGAGGAAATGCAATCACATCTGTATGGACGGCTAACTCTAAGGCCCTCGGAGGAATAATTTGTCATTGTCCCTCTACAATGACAATATAACATCTAACCTTTTAATTATCTCCGTTGCTATAATTTCAGCCCCCACTTGTTTAGTAAATGCTTTCATTATTTAAAGGTTTGAGGCTATACTTAAGCACATTATAATATGTTTCATCAATATACTTGTTTCTTAAACCTTTTCTTTTTCTTAAGAATTGAGAACTAATTTCATTCTGTTAGGACTCACGACTTATCAAATGCTTCCAGATATTCTGTCCCACTAACCCAGTCACTGATAGCTGGTAATCACGATATCTAGCAGGCTGCCACAAGATCCTCCCTGATTAAGGTTTTTGCAGCTGTGTAAGTCAGCACTGAAGTTAGGGCTAGGAAAGCAAGCAGGGTGTGGGGGCCCCCAGTGCTCACAAGCTACATTTGTCCCCCATAATGAAACCTTCCTTGGAGGTGGGTAGAAGGATGCTTTTGTTTCATGAGTGAGAAAACTAAGGCCCCATGACTTTGTTAGTTGCCTCCACACTGTATCTACAATTGTATATGAAATCGTTCCATCCCCAAGTTTTCCTCAGAGCATGACCCACTGGAAGAGCTTTGGAAGCAAGGAGGACCCCGGTTTACTGAGTGCGACAATCTTAGACAAGATAACCATTTTCCTCTGCCCTGTGTTTAGAGGCAAACGAAGCAAAACTCAATAGATGTCTATCTATAAAATCACTGGTATGGGCCACTATTTATGTCGCACGTTGCTTGCATCCCCGTCTGTCCTGCTTTTCAACCATTTTTATGAGGTATTCCATCCACTCCTTTTGAATAGCAGGCCTATGTTTTCCTGGAGACAGACTGATTCTGAAGAGGCCGTAACATTCTGTGTGATCCAACAAAAGGACTAGCTTAAGTCAAGCTATTCTGAACAATGAATTTTCTCATGCAGTCCCATGTCTAATTCATAATGGAAGCAAACCAACTTCAAACCACCCCACTCATGGTTAGTTTGCTTCCTTCCTAGTCTCATTTCCCAAACAGTATTTGAAGTATGGGGAAAAATGCTTCTGATATTACCAAATCATAAATAAAAATTTGACAAGAGAAACACCAATCCCATCCAACTTGCTTGCCTCAGACAGTTTTTTTTTTAATTACTGGAGCTTAAGAGAATGGTTTCTTTGGAGAGCTAAAAGACAGATAATGAAATATCAGAAGAAAATTTTAGACAGTCAAATAATAAATGCAATCCTTAGTCACATGGGCAAACAGACATTCAAAATGCTGAGAGATGATAGTGAATCACTTGGTAAACATACCTGTCCTCCAGAAAAGCCCTCTTTCAATGCCACAAACAGGAAGTTTCGAATTAATAATGGATCTCTGAGCATGTACAAGCTCTTTATTTTCATGATGAATACTGCTGTGATAAAGCAGAATCATTACTTAGGAGAGCTACAATGTTTTAGTCAGGAAACATTTTCTCTGGCTCATACTTCATGATCCTGTTTAATCTGAAAAGAACAGAGCAAAGAATTTACTAGGAAAACAGCTTCCTCCTTAATGCCTACTGCCAATGATAGTCTCCCTGCCTGTGGCGATATTGTTGTATCTACCATACAATGTTTCTGTTGATGGCATCTTAAAGCTGGAAGTTAGGTTAATCTCATTATAATTTTCAGGAACACATGATAATATATTATTTATGATTTATTAAAGCTTGCCTGGGGGTTCAGAATGCAAAGCTAGCCACAAGCCAGGCAGTAATAATACACACCTTTAATCCCAGCAGCCATACTAGCGAGCCATAGAGGCAGGCTGGGGTGACACACACCCTTAATCCCAGGACTCAAGAGACAAGCAGATGGAGCTCTGTTAGTTCAAGGCCACCCTGAGCTACATGAAATTGATCCAGCCTAAAAGAGAAACAGATCACACTACAATGATCCCAGCACTTGGGATCGCATGCCTTCAATCCCAGAACTTGAGGTATATAAGATAGGAACAGATATTTAATCTGGGGCATTTTGGTCTCCAGCCACATTGAGGAAAGCCAGCATTCTGGGATTGCACTCTGAGGATTTGTGGAGGCAGCATTGCCATTTCAGTCTGAGGTAAAGGTCAGATCTAGTGCTGGCTGCTTTGCTTCTCTGATCTTCAGCTTGAAGCTTGAACCCCAATATCTTTCCCTGGGTTTTTATTTTTCATACTACAGGAACACAATTGATATTTTAACAAACATTTGAGCATCTTTGGGTTTAAAGAAGACACTGTGGCTGGAACAAATAATGATTTTGCATACCTAAGTTTCAAGTGTGTCGTTTTTGGTCCTTTGCTAAAATGAAGGAAGACGTGCTTCGTCTTGAGGGTTTTAACCCGAGTTGCAGTATCTCCACTTTGGGTCTAAGGAGTGTCCTGCCTAATGTAATAGCCACCACAGGTTTCTTACATTTCTCCTCCTTCTTGGAGACAATTCTATCGGTTGCACCATGGCACCAGAAGCTGGGACATGCCATGTTCTTACCTTAATGATATTGCCAGAACCCAAGAAGAAGAAAGAAAACTGAGGATAACACAGCAGCTTTCCCTCACAGGAAAGAAAACCATTGATTCTAAATTTGCATTTAAAAAACTCCATTTGTGTAGTAAAAACTCACTTATATTTCAACATGTTAATTAAAGCCAGATGCAGACAATCTGGGGGCTGCTGTCACGAGCATGGCCCACCAGAGTTGCCTCATGCCAGCCTTGATGCCCCAGCCTCTTTCAGGTATCAGGTGCAGGCTATCATTTGAGGAACCGTGCTTCTGTAGACAATGTAGGACTCTGCAGTGCAGGCAGATTTAGAGTGCTCACCTTTCTTGGATGAATGAAGGGCATTACAGGCCCCAGCTTATGATGATTCTTTCTTGACTACAGTCACTCAGAGCCCATGCTCAGTAGAGTTCTAATGTCTGCACCACAGGGATTAGTCATGACCTGTTTTCTAGAGGTGGACTCTGGGGGCATATGTTAGAACATATACTGAAGGTATACTGGAAGAGCTGCCATTGAGTACATAAAGGAATGAGACAAGGAACAAGAAGCAGACAGTAAAGTACTTTAAAAGCAAAATAGTAGCCCTGTAATTGGTGAGTACACTACTACAGAAAGCCATGTCCTGCCATGAAACACATGCTTTAGACTGAGCCCTCCCGAGCAATGATAATGCCTTCTTATTTGCATAGCATTAATTTCCACACTTCCTTGATGCCTCGTAGGCATCAAAGGTAGCTGCAGAATATGGAGAAGATTCCTATACGGAGAAGGAGATTAGAACCAGGTGAGTGCACGCTGAACAGATAAAGCTGATGATGAGAGTACTGGAAACATCTAGAATGGTCCCTCTTTTATAACAGCCTTGAGAAAATTGGTTGGCTATTCTTTCAAGGCGGATCTGTTCTATTCCTTTGAGTTGTGACCCTTGTATCATCCTTTGCCTCACTGAGTGGATGGCCTTCTTAAGAGATGTTTTAAAGAGATATGAAAGATATTTCAGAATATCTTAAAAGAGATATTTTAAAGAAGCTTTTTTTTTTCATACTGGATGCTGGGGACACATGGGTATGAATCACACAACACCCCAAAACCCTGAGAAGAAATTCCCTCACCTCACCAAGGGAAGCAAAGCTGTGAGTTTAGTGAGGGGAGTTCACTGCATCTATCAAGCAGAACTTGACAGAGACAGGGTGAAGAGTCATCACAGGCTCAAGTGTGAGCAGTCCACCCATCAGGGTTCTCACCTCACCTCTGAGGACAGGAAGTGTGAATTTAGAGACGTTGCAGTCCTACTGTAGTATACCATGCGCCGTAATGAACCGTGACTCTCAAAAGCAGCTCTTTTGTTCATAGCCACCATCCTAAGCAAGTAGGTGCTTTCATCTGTAGAAAGAATGGCTTTACTAATTAAATGAGCCAGCACTGACGGCTTAAAATATAAAGCCATGGCTCATTTCCAGACAAAGGAACACTGGCTGACTCTCATTAACAAAAGACACTAGCTACTTCACTTCTCTTCTGATTTCCAAGCGGGGCCGTGGCGTTGGCGCCTCTGTGGGTTAAGCGTGTGGCATTAGTTGTATACTGTATTAGTCCTAGCTTTTATGTTCAGTCATCAGAGGGAGAGGTGCTGCTTAAATTCTTTAAATTTCGCATTTTTTTGAGGCAGTGTCTAACTCTAGTTTGGTATCGCGAAACTTATCTATAGCCCAGGCAGCCTTCAAACTTGTCATCCTTCTGCCTTTACCTCTCTGGGAGTACAAGGAATAGAGTTGTGACCCATCATGCCCACTTAAAATTTATTTTCTAAAAGGTACAGCATACAGAATCCAGCACATCGAGCTTATGGCCAGTCAAGGCAAAACCATACAATGTTAAGAATAGTTCAGGCTTATTCAAGGCTTTAAAATTCTCACTATCATTGGAAGAGAGTATAGTCAGCTCTCGCCTGAAATTCTCCTTCCTGGGACAGGCAGACCTGCCTGCTAGCAGGAAGTCATGTGTTGATATACAGCATCTGCCTGTCCCGGGCCAGGACCTGTTCTGTGTGAACTCTCACAAAATCTGTACCTTCCAGTTGAGGAGTATTTTCTTCATTATTCAAGCCAGGCATGACAATTGTAAGAAACACATCCCTTAGAGATATTCTCAGGGTATTTATTTACGTTTTACAAATTCTTAAAGTAAACAGGGAAAATATTGGTACAGTAACAAAAGGGAGAAGTAATTATTAGAAAAGAATCTGTGTACGTGTACATATATATGTGTGTGTTGAACTTTGAATGCACTGTCTTACACATGCTAGGCCAATGTTCTACCACTGAAATACACCTTAGCCTAATAACACATTTAGATCCAATACATGTTTTCCCCACCGATGAAAGAAATGTCAATTATTATAGAATATAAATATATAAAGTTGTATGCACATAAAGGTACCCTCACACACAAAACAAACTATGTTTTACTCACAAAATAATTGACAAGCTAAAATTATTTATTCTGCTACGTCGTATATTAGTATTCCCTGCTGTCATAACAAATCACCACAATGTCAGGGTAGAAAGCAGCAAGAATTACAATTCTAAAGACTAGAACAGGGCTCCCTGTGTGAAGACTAAGGTTTTGGTGGAACTTGTTTCCTTTGGAGATTATAGGTGAAGTCCCATGCCTTGTCCTTTCTGCCTTCCACCCATGGCTGACCTTTAACTAATGGCCCTTTCTCCCATCCGCAAAGACAATGCCATATCACCTTCTATTCTTCCCTTCTAGCCTCCCCAACTATATTTTATAATGACTGCTTTTTTTATTTTCAAATAATATTTTATTAACTCTTTGAGAATATCATTTAATATATCTTGATTATATTCACTCCCTTCCCCCAATTAGACATGAAGAACTGTTTATTTTTATAAATATGTATTTCTTCCCCTATGCATTTATCTAGTACTCTACCACAGTATGTGCTGTGCAGTGTGCTAAAATTAAAGTTGTTAAGTTCTCTCTGAATATAATGGGTACATTTATAAAGGCATTACCAGAGATGACCACTAAAGGATGATTACGAGTTTTCCGCACAACTAGTCATTGCTACCACATCTAGTAGTTGGTTGCAAGCTGATCAGATAGGAGGTTTTGAATGTTATTTCCTCTACTTGCTAGTGTTTTATGCTGCCTTTACTTTATCATTTGTCAAATAACAACAATGAAAATGGCCACCATTTAGGATCATTCTGGAGTTAAATTATAAGGAAGTACATAACAAGGTCACATCTATACATAATAAATAGTAAGTATAACTTTATATCATCATTGTTACTGTTCTCCAAACAGAGGAAAGGGTATGATGAAACTATAGCATATAAATGCATATAACACATGATGAAAAATAGCACTTATATGCTATTTTTAACTCTTTAAATTTTTTAACATTTTTTCTTATTTTATATATCCATCCCAGTTCCCTCTCCCTCCCATCTTCCCATAGCCCCCACTGAACCCCTTCCATCCACTCTCCAGGGAGGGTGAGGCCTTCCATGAGGGATCATTAAAATCTGTCAAGTCATTTGGAGTAGGGACTAGGCCCTCCCCCATGTTTCTAGGCTAAGGGAGTGTCCCTCCATGGGGAATGTGCTTCCGAAGTCCATTTGTGCACCAGGGATACATCCTGGTTCCACTGTCAGAGGTCCTGTAGACTGCCCAGGCCTCCTAACTGAGACCCACATTCAGAGTAATGACTGCTATGATAACTTTGGATCCCCATAGATAATTCCAGATAAATTTCTTATTTCAAAATCATCAATTTAGTTATACCCAAAAGTCCTTGTTGCTTTGAATAGAGCTCATCATAAGGTTCGAGAGTCAAGGTGTGGCCAGTTCTAGGGATTTTTCTGTATGCCACAGAGAGGTTGTGAGGAAGGGAAAAATAACTCATAACTCACCTTATTTTTTTTACATTTATTTAGTTATTGTGTGTATGTGTGTTTATGGGCCAGCATGAAAAAGGAGGTCTAAGGAGAACTCTCTCAAATTAGGTCTCCAGGCTTGGTGCAAAGAATCTTTACCCATTTATCCATCTCATAAGCCTCATGTCAATATTTATTAATTTTTAAAGATTTATTTACTTTAATTATATGTGCATGTGAGGGCAGGTGCCTGTTGAGGCCAGAGGTTTTGGATGCCCTGGAGCTGAAGTGACAGGCAGTTGTCAGCTGCCTGATATGGGCACTGGGAAGAGAAGTTGGGTCCTGCATTCAGATAATGATTAGTCTTGTCCTTGTGTGGTGGTTTGAATGTAATTGGTCCCATAATCTCACAGGGAGTGGCACTATTAGGAGGTGTGGCTCACAGCCACCTCTAACTCTAGTTCCAGTGAATGTAATGCCTTCTCTGGCCTTAATGAACACTAGCCTGGCACATGGTACACAGACACACAGACACACAGACACACAGACACACACAGACACACAGATACACACAGACACACAGATACACAGACATACACACACAGACACACACAGACACACACACACACAGACACACACACACACACACACAGAGAGAGACAGAGAGATAGAGAGACAGAGACAGAGGCAGAGAGAAAGCGAGAGAGAGAGGCAAAACACTCACGTCCAGTTTTTCCCCCAGCCTGTTCCCACAGCTGCATCAGCCCCAAATAACACACAGAGATGCTGTATTAGATATAAAGCTGTTGGCCAGTTACTAACATTTTTTATTGGCTAGCTCTGTCTTAAATATTAACCCATTTCTATCAATCTAAGTATTTCCATGTGGTCTTGTCTTACCGGAGAGAGTGCCCGCACCTTCTTCTCAAGTCCCTACATCTTGATTCTCCTCCTACTACAGCCCCAGAATCCTCCTTGTCTCCTAGGCCTGCCTATCTTGCCTTCCTATTTGCCAACAGTGCTTTATTCATTTACCAATAAGAGAAACATATTTACAGAATGACATCTCCCATCACAATGATGCATTTAAAATAAAAATAAATAAATCTTTAAAAGATAATAAGATGAAAAGGAAAGCTTTCATTTTAGATGAAGTTGGTGAGGAATTATCTCTTGGCCATTACAGGTGGCTTGGGATGGAGAAAGAGCTTAAGAGTCTGTGTGTGTGTGTGTGTGTGTGTGTGTGTCTGTGTCTGTGTGTGTGTGTGAACAAATAAATCATGCATATGGAGAAGGCATTTTGAGGAAAGAATATACCAAGTGCGGAGGAATATACAGTTTATAATGCAACTTGAATTGTATTAACCTCTTAGACTATATTTCTAAGCAAAATATGCAAAATTTGCCATCAGATTACTACTTAGAATGGGTATGTGTTAGTTAGGGATTTCTATGGCTGTGAGGAGATGCAGTGAGCCAATAATTGTTAGAAAGAGAACGTTTAACTGGGGTGGCTCACTTACTGTTCAGAGATTCGGTCCATTTCCATGATGATGGGGAGCATGGTCACACGCAGGCAGATGTGGGACTGAAGCAGCTCAGACTCTGACCTTTTGCATGCGTTAGGAAGTCGACCAACTGCCACACTGAGTGAAACTTGTGAAGAGACCTCAAAGCCCGCTGCCACTATGACACACTTCCTCCAGCACGACCACACCTACCCCAACAAGGCCCACCTCCTAAAAGTGACACTTCTTTTGGGGGCCATTTTCTTTCATACCACCACAATGTACACACATCATTTCATCTTTAACTAATAAAACCCTGAATCGTCCTTGTAGTTAGAAAACAAAAATCCAAGGAACATACTTTCTGTCACCTTACATAGTTTTGGGTTTTGTGGTAGATTAAAGGTGGCTACACAGCTAATTGCCACTTTCCTCGCTGAGTTCCGGATGATTGTGTCCCAGCCCCTTGCATACTAATGGGCTGTTACTATCTCTAGTGGGAAAATGTGAAAGAGGAAAAGTCACCTCAGTTCCCCTGGTCCAGATCTGCGGTACTACCAATGTACCCTTTGTGCTCACTGTAGTTGTGCTCTGGATGAACACTGGATGCTATGTAAGATGTCAAGCTACTGATACTGTCAAGTTGTGTGATGCTAAAATATGGCATTTTGAAAGACCGCATGGAGAAGAAAAAGCAGTCGATAGAATGAGAGACATGCAGAGCATACAGGTTTGCAGGAACACAGAGAGGAGTCTCCTACCCACAGAGGCACAACTAGCTGGACAGCATGGACTGCCTCTGTGGTGTCAAGCTCTATTTGCTGACCCAGGAAAGTGTGTACATGACTCAGAGTATTGTCTTACATCACCAAATTTGGGGGTGATTTGTACATAGTTGCAGTTAGCCCAAAAGGTATTTTCCTGGAGTTACCTATAAGATTGCCTTTAAAAGATGCTTTCAATTTTACTGAAGCACCAGAAGCACCACAATTGCTTCTCAGAGAACCATATTCAAGGGTGTCACTTTGGAAGACTATTTACTTACTTCCAAAATTTCCATCTTTCAAACACTTTTGACATTCTCTTCTTGAAAATATCTTGTTAGCCCAGAAACAGAAAAAGGAAAAAGAAGGGAGGGAGGAGAAAGGATAGGAGGAAAGCAAAAAGGAAAAGAAGGAAAAGTTATACGTACTATTCCATAACATGTCTGCACTCAAGCTTGATTAATGCAATTATTTCCATAATGTCTAGACTGTGCTCTCTGTAGCTATTTTTTTTCTGAAACCAATCATAAAAGGGGTGCATCAGGAAAACATTAAAAGGGAATGGCAGGCACTCTCCAGGCAATCAACAGGAAGAGGTGTGGAAACCTTTGGCTCATTTTCCTGATGTACAGCATCCACCAAGGTGTCTGCTGTAAAGGACACAGAGCTGATCTAGAATCAGCTGATCCTGGGAGTTTAGAGATCAATCCTATCCTAAAGGGCAACTCCAGCAGGCAGAACAGAACTGCTACACAAATTAGTCTGCTGCACTCGCTCACTCTGCAAGGTCAGCAAGGCCGACTTTCACCGTGAAGTTAATTCACCTGCAGATTCATCTGGAACCTGTCTGCTATTTGTGCAAACAGATTTAGTATCTAAGAGCAAAGCTTCTTAGAAACATCCTGTCCTTTATTAGCTCACAGGAACATACTAATCTCTCTGAAACTTGAGTTTGGGTTTTTTGTTTTATCTGTTAAAAATGTAAATATAACAATACTCACTGGACAAAGGCAATTTGTAGAAATTATGAACATTTTTCAAACCAACGAGTTTATGGCTGATACACAGTGGGCTCTGAATCAAGTACAATCTTCCAGCCCAATAAAAGACACTGAAGCACATTCACATTGTTCATTTGCTTTGCTCCTGTCCTTAAGAAAGGGCTGCAAATGCTTCCTGAGAGTGTCTGTCCTAGGAAGTCACGCACAAGATGAAATCCCATGCAAGCTCTAGGATTCTGGCTCAAACCTTACAAAATGTTTCAGTTAAAGAAGAAAGCCAATTCTTGTCTAGATTTGCCCTCAATAAAGTGAAAGCGGACTCCATTTATTAATACTTCTTGCCTTGACAGTGGAAATAAGCAGAGGTATGTCATGAATACAGTGCTCTTGGTGTGATGAATTAAGCAATAATGTTCAGACAACAGGAGATCGGTGCTAAGATAAACTAGAGCCCTTGACTGGCATTTTGAAAATGGACTTTGGGTATTTTTCTTTATCTACCGACATGACAATCATACCCTGAGAAAAACTAAGTAAAACACTGTTAGATAGTTCTGATGTCACCTCTTATTAGGTGATAAATCAACCTTTTCTCTCATTATTGGGCCCACTTGACACAGGACAAATGCTATTTTCTCTGGAATTTTCTGTGTCAAATAAGTGCTTTAGACAGCCACAGCCACAAAAACAAACAAACAAAAAAAACATGCATGTGGTCTTATAACAGAGAATCCTCTAAAGAGTCATAGAAAAACTCAGACTAAAAAAATAATAATAATTAGCTGAGTATGGCGATACGTGTCTTTAAGCCCAGCACTCTGTGAGTTCAAAGCCAGCCTCGTCTGCACAACGAGTTCCAGGACAGCGAGACCCAAGAAAAGAGACCCTATTATCTCAAAAAATGAAAAAAAAAATAAGAACAAAAATTAAAAATAACAACTAAAAATGTTAGCACAAGGTGAATGCCAAGACATAAGTTTTGCGGATGCCACCCACAGAGCTTGACAAGAGTCTGAATGTGTAGTCAAGGGCTTCTGGATCTTCTACTATGACGGGAGAACTTGAAGTCTCCCTAACAGATGCTTTTCACACTAGGGTGTCAGCTACATTTGATCACCAAGGGAACTGTACAAGTGATGAACCATCCTGGATCATTAATATCACACCTCTTTTTAGGAAAAACAAAATCTGAAAACCATGGCCTCTTCCAGAATATAAATTTTTGACAATAATCCTTGTTATCTTGCTTATGGCTCCGGTGCTTCTCCTTGTAGGGTAAGTGGCAATGCAAATGAGCCTTTCATTCTGTCCCCTTGTGTGGCTGAGAAGATGCATACACCCTGTGCATGCTGCTTGTTAAAAACATCTGCTAAGGTTTTACCACATACTTAGTAGCAGCTGTAACAGACTTACACTTCCCAGCAGATGGGGCAGTGTCCTTCAACTGTCATTGCTGTCATCTTATCAGTAAATCTGATAAAGGAAGAAAAACAGAAAAAGATAAGAGGTTTCCTAGAGGTTCCAATAGATAATGAATACCACATTTCCAGCAGGAGGAAGGGACATCACAACTTCTCATGTTATATCCCTGGCTGCATCTTGCTCTTAAACTGTTTCACGACCTTTGTGATGGACCTTTTACTATTCATTCTATCACATCCTTCTTCCTCCAGATTTGAACCTTTACACTTGAAAAGTAGAAGGCTTAGTTTTGAAAACCAGCCTTCGGCCACCCTGAGCATCCTTCCCACATGGTACCTATTAGCTGTGTAAAGTACCAGAAACATGCCTGCCCTGTAGTCAAACCAGAAGTTCAACCCAGTTTTGCCCATATTTTCTGCCTATGTAGCTCATGGAAATATCTGGACCAATGTCTCCCATGCTTTCTAATCCTTTTGAACAGAGAAGCAATGAACTTCCCTGATCTTGTTTCCTCATGATTTCTTACATAACTACAACAGACCACAAACCTAATCAATTTATAAACTTAACAAAAAAATAAAAACAGACAGAACTAATCAAGACAAAAAGGAAACAAAACATAATAAAACCACGTATGATTGCATTAGCAAAACAAATCCGAATCCTGATTTTATCTTCGACGGCACTGATGGCAGTGAAATTTGAAATGTTCCTTTGGAAAGCAATTTGGTATATTAAGAAAACATGCTCCTTTATTTAGTCACCCAGAGACTTCATGACTGCTGCTATGGAACAATTACAACATGACAAAATACTGTCCTAACCATGCCAGTACTGGGCTGGAGAATGAGACAAATTATACACAGAAGGAAGTCTGATAAATTGAAAATGGATGTTCACAAGAGTTGAGTGTTAAGCCAGATCCTGCATCCTTCATTCTTTTGTGCATTCTTTCATTCATTAAGTTTGTAAGGAACAC